>CM040405.1:58134326-58169326 GCA_022702515.1 Ilyophis sp. 1 JC-2022 | reverse complement strand
TCCGAGAGCATACATGTATGTATTTGCGGCCCTCTATAGCTGGAGATTGATTTGTTTTCTCTTTGACTGTTAGTCTTTCACTTTGGTTAACTTCATGCGCGTTGCCAGCTTTGCTGCCGTGCTGGAGCTTATTTTAAACAGTATTGTGGCATTAATTTCAGGTTGTATTTAGTGCTTACTGTATTTTGTAGTTTGTCGTAGTTGTTGCCGTGCTATATGTACATTTGCTCATGGTATTTCTGTGTGATTCCCCATTTGGAAACTGGTTTTTACTTTGTGAAAGCGTATTTGGGTCTTTTGTATGCCGCTTTGTTATGAAAATAGTTGACAATATTCTGATATTTCCAGAAGGAATATCTCGGTCACTAAGTAAGCAGATTATCTCGGTCACTAAGTAAGCAGATTATGGGGTTGTGGCTACTTTACTGTGTTGTAGTCTGTTCTTTGTATACACTACTTGTGTTTGTGCTACTTTTGTCTGTGCTTTACGGGTGTAGTGCCCGGATGTAGTATGTGTAAACACAGAGACTCACAACAACTGAGGAGGTCCAGAGGCAAAGAACAGTAGAGGCACATTTAACTGGGGTTTTGTTTTGTGGAGAACTTTGTGTTCTTCTCATGTGGAGAACTTTTTGTAATGTTTTCAATTTGGGGAGGTTTGATACTGTGGTTCCAATGCTTCCTAGTACAAAAACCGCCGGTCGTCATGTCTCAAGTCTTTTTGGATTGTTGTTTCTTGAAGACATTGGAGGCAAATTTACCAATAGACTGATAGACACTAATTTTATATTGTTTATTATAGGATACCATGATGTCTGGTACCAATAAAACAAACTAGCCCATGGTATTTCTGACATCGTAACCTCTTTGTGCAAATGGCATATTTGGTCAATCTTGGGGGTACTCTGTTTAAGGCTTTATAACTCCAGGTGTGAGCATCACATAAACTTGGTAAATGGCTTAAATGAAACAAAACCGGTGTACCATTTTTAGTACAAACTTTGATTTGTTTATTTGCATAATTTAAGTCAAAATTAAGTGCCGGATGCAAGCATACACCTGCCAGCACTTGAAGCTCAAAACGAGAGTGAATACCAACAGAAGAATATAGCAGGGGATTTTGGCACATTTTTTTGGGCCGCTACCCACACGGTTAGCTGTGTTGCTCATTCCACGAATGCACGATCCTTACAAGTTGTACCTCGTTGTAAAGGTGACTAATCAGGCTTTCCAACGATATAAAATACAATACCAATTGGTATTATTAAAGGGGAGGAATAATCGACCGAAATAACGTTTCCAAACTTTTTTTGAGGAGTTTATAACGTACGACTGAGCAACCAAACAGAACAGCGCTAAAATACGCAATTTCATTGTGAATGCTATGAATTCTAACAAAGCAGGCCACCACGAGCCACTACGGGAACGTCACGAACACAATAGTATCAATACATTAGTTATTTGGCAGACGCGTTTATCCAAAGCGACGTACAATAAGTGCATATTGAAGGTCATAGACACAATCTACGAAGCTAAGTCACGAAAGCGCTACTTTCTCACAACGTAGAAGCTATCGCTAGTCATCAACCGAATACAGTCAGCTATACATTCTAAGCTATGAGATAGCTAAACCAAATAGAAAATAAAAAATAAACGGAAAGAACGTACTATATAATTTGCCGTATACATGTAGTTATTCAAGGTGGAGTCTGAAAAAGTGTGTTTGCAAATATGTTCAGCATTATTAGCAGGCTAACAGTGGTCTATTACGACCGATGCAAATACAAAAATAACGAAAATATAGCACGCAGTGGAAAAACGAATGTATATACTCAAAATATTACAAGCAGTAATACTTACATGTCGAGGAGGATATCTTCCCCATATTGATAGGCACCTCTTCCACAGAATCTATGCTACAGGGATTAGAAGAATCTCTGTTGTTGTCCTCTTCTGACCGACTTCGGGGGAAAAGTACTAAAAAAGTCACTTCAAAGTTGCGCGCAGTTTTATTGCGTAAGACCAAATGCGTCATACCAACTGCGTCATACCAAACGCGTCAAACCAAATGCGTCATCTGCGCATGCCTGCGTAAAATTGTCGTGATATAACAAGTATTGCAGTTACGCTCGCCCTTAAATAGTTAATCCAAGCTTTCAATTACACATGTAAATTACTTTTGGGAAGCTTGTCGTGCCTTCTATTGGATAAAACAATTGTCGATCAAACCAGAATAAAATTGAAAGCGTCACAGCAGTGCTATCAGGGAGGGGGGGTTACGCAGAGCTAGTTTCGTTTGTCTAATAGTGTTCCAATGCGCTGTGTATTTTTCTAACGGATTGTCCAAGACAATAAATGACCACGGAATCTTGAAAGGGACATATCTACGCTTAAATCCACGGGAGGATTGCACACGAATTCCATATTTAATAGCAGATATTGATAGTAGAATGGCATTGTATGATTTCACTTGTTTATGTCGGTATTGATTGAGCAGCGATTTGCACCGCTGTATTTGCATACGGTCGGGCTATTGGTGGGTTTATCTGGTTGCTGGACGGAATTCTGATATTATATGATGAATACATATATTTATGAACTCCCAACATAGACGCTATTGCCCACTATGTCACGCATGGGTAGGTATAGGCTGGGTGGGGAGTGCTTGTTAAATGGACTTGCTACGGAAAGATAGTGACACTTAGAAACTACGCATTGGCCAGAAATCGTCGCGAATCGTCTACCAATAAAGTTAAAATACCGCGTTTGGGTTTTCCACTAATAGTTTGGCTGCAGGAGCAACGCGTGTCTCAGTTGCGTAAAACTGTCTCGCATGTGAGACAAAATAGACTATCTGCACTAAGGGGTTACCTTGATAATGAGTCAGAATTGACCCTAACTCCATAGGAAGGTTAATTGTGTAAATGGCCTTATATAAACATTTCATAAACCACAGAGACACAAATGTCTTATTTCACTTTGCTCGCATATAAACATATAAAACACACACATACATGCATACTACTGTCAAGTGAGTGCTAATTAACAACAAAAACCAACCCTGTCTCTGTTTTTTCTGGCCAAAAAGTAGGCCTCTCGTGCAGTATATGTTCAATATTAAAGTCCATCCAATTAATGACACAATCTGAGAGTGAAATTCATTATATACATATGTTGTACTCTAAATGAAAACATGACATATATCCACTGTTTTAGTAATCTAGCAATAGAAAAGCCATTTTAGCCTAATATGAGAATCTATTATAGATTTTTACAAAGATTTATTCTTACATATTACTTCCATATACTTTAGTAGCTCTATAAACGTTGCCCCTAGTGGTTGAGACATATCCGTCTCAATTACAGTATTCATGTTTGTCTGAAGTTATAAACTACAGTTTTAAGAAAACCCTGTACATTTTGACGCAGTATTTTTTAAAAGGGTAGCCACTTGCGAAAACCTCAGCTTCTCCAGTTACATTGCAGTGCCATAAAATAGGAGGGTATTATCAATAGCCAAAAGCACTTAAGACCCTTCTCTTGCCACAGACTGTAAAATGCATGAAATGCACCGTTTATACACGCTAAAAAAATTATGTTCACATATAGAAACAATAATATTTCTTTAAAACATTGTACAAATGAGCATTCACCGTTTCCCCTTGCTTAATGTACTATAGACAGTACCTGATGCAATTTCTCGTATATATATGTTTAGGAAACCAAGTACTAACCAGTATCTTCAGCTACAGCTGTTTTCTGATTAACCCTAAAAAGTTTATCTTGTTACATTTCACCAAAGTCCTGTACAGTAAACAATTCTATAGGGACCACCCGTCGCACTTAGGGCTGAAATATGTTGCTGTTCTTGTGTAAATACACACACGCTTTTTATGTTTTTTTAAAAATGTATTCTGTTGCAAATTTCTGAATGATACTGTAATGTGTTTCTTAATGGTTCAGAGATTCAAACACGAAGGTGGGGGAATCAGAACAAGTCAGCTCACAATCGTGAGGACCAATAACTGGGAGAGAAAATAATAAAGGAAGAAAGAAAAAACAGGAATGTAATTTCTTAAGGCTAAACAGCCACAAACAAAAATCAAACCACAAAAACGGGCGAACTAGTAAACTACTGAACTTCCAACTAAATCTCCCAAGCTCAAGTAATGAGCAGAATGGAAAACTTAGCAAACAAAAAAACACCTTCGGCTACCTTAGCTCAGAGCCGGAATAGTGTACACCGGAATAGTGTAAAACCAAAAACAAAGGTACAAAGAAAAACTGTCTCCTAGAGAACAGCAATGTACAAAAAGGATAGTGCCAAATGCTACCAGGAGGAAAACAATCCTATACCTGACTAAGTAGCTAATAGCATGTCCCCCCTGAACATAAACAATGTTTAATATCAGGAGGTCGCTAATACCTGGCTATACCTGGCTCGAATGAAATGTCGAAAGACAAACAAGCACCGGAGAAGCGGAAGTGAGGAACTTAAATACCCCGCATGTAGAAGCCCAGGTGAAAACAATAATGAGGACCGCAAACCATAAAATGGAACGAGGAAAAAATCTGATTGATTCACAATCGTGAAAACCAGAGCGAGAACCGCAAAAGAAAAGAAAACAACCAGCCACAAACCACTCCAGATACAGCTTCTTCTTCAATTCGAACTTTAAACCATGGATGTGCAAGGAATATTTTTTTAGATATTGACATTTAAATAAAACTAGTATAAACCAGGTGGAAATTGCCTCTGGAGGGCCAAAGTTTAAAAGTGGGAACTTCTGCTTCACTTGCAAACATTTCAAAGTACTGTTCCTGAAGTCTCTGAAGATGTTAAGCGCGTCTATTTGATGAATTGAGAGTACTGATTGCTTAAATCCTGCTTAATTGTGTTACTCAAGGTGGACTTGGACGTGCACTTGTGAATTGTTATGTTGTAGAATGTCCCATTACTTTCAACTGAATGCCCCCCGTACTCCACATAGATCTGCATAGCCAAAAAACACACAAACCATTCTGAAGTTCATTATGTATGTTTCAAAACAAATAACCATTTACTCTATGTATTCCATATGAATAGCAAATTGAATTAGATTACATGTTTTTTTTGTACTGGAATAATATGGACTGAATATGGGCCATTGTAACCCAAAATAAAGGTGTCTGTAAATCATGAGATGTAATATTTAGATGAAAATCTGATTATTGCTGGATACAGTCAGCTTTATTCTTGTGGTAGCTGTGGACAGTGGGGATACAGTTTTCCAATGGGTCCGTTGCAGAATGGGGATGTGACCACACCCACCCTCACAATAGTGACAGTATGTACTTCTGCCATCGGACTCACATGTATACTTAGAACAGCAGCTTTAAAGGCCAACACAGCCCAGAAGACATTTGGTCCCATAACCATTAAATACTTTAACCAAAGCTAATCCTATACTGACTGCCATCTATGGACCCACCCCTTTTGTGGTCCTGTTGGCATTGTGTTTATTGGGGGTTTGGATTTCTGTAACAGCTGGCTTCTTTTTGCCATTTAAAAAAAAATCTGTTAAAAAAAATTTAATTAATTAATTGAGATTCCATATTTAATGGCACTGCTCTGCTCTGCTCTAAATTTCCTCAAACATTGTTATCCGAATCACACAATGAATTCTCGCTATCACTTTAAACCATGCCAGCCTTCGGTCAGTTTCAACTCTTATCCCTATGAGTGAAACACATACTTTCTCCTTCTTTGGCTGATGGTGGTGTTTAATATTTGTGGAAATATGACACTTGGTAAATTTTCAGTTTCACTAGTATGAAGCTCAAGGGTGACCAAGGGACTTCATACAGCCTTTTCACTGGTGTCAGACTCTTCTATTACAGCCAACACAGACAGGAAGCACCTGTAATGCCATGGTACACTGAGTTGTGTTATCAGTTTCCTGCGTGTTATAGCTTGTTACATAAATAATAAGCCATAAAATTTCACATTGCCTCAGAACATTGAAAGTGATCGTTCTAATTGAATTGTCTTTTCTGTGCAAGACTGAATTTCACAAAATAATAATTTAACATACGTTCACAATGAAGTTACTGGAAACAGCACAAACACATTTGACAACATAATCCAAACTAAACCATTGTTAGGCTCCACTTGCTTAGTTAACACATGCTCAGTATCATGTAAACCTATTATCCCATCCCTGCCTGGTTTATTTGGGGGTTCAGGCCTGGTCATTCCCAATTTTTCTATTTTCTAAATTGCTAAATACATATAAAAAATAAAATAAATATTATGGTATATTTAATGGTGGAACTGTTAAACACTTTATCCTCATTGCATATGTATACATTGCTACTGAAAATAAATGTGAACGGCCCATTGATTCCAGCCCATTTGGTAATAACACAGAATGAGTTTGGGACAAAAATGTTGTGTCAGAATGAGGGGATGAGGGGATGATCTCTTCAGCTAACAGAGTAGGTTTTTGTACGGCCATAAACCACTGTGATGCACAGCCATACAAAAACCCCTCCTCTACATGCTGCATGGATACAGTACTGTCAGCCAACCGGCACTTAAATCAATACAAAATATGAAGCTTCCACATTCACTGGTTCAGTCTATTTAATAAGCACGTTATGTCAAGCTTATTTCGTAGCACACGTCCAGCTAAAATGAATGTTCAAATATAGATATCCATATCAATGTCTGTTTTTATCCTTTGTCATTCTCAGGGCAAGGATGTTCCACTGGTGACCAGGTGCACTGATGTAGATGTAAGGATCTGAGTTTTGTGTGTTATTTGTAGTTTTATTTTGTATGTATGTTTATTTTTAGTTTTCTATCTGACTTGTTTATTTTCCGGTTTTGCCTAGTTGTCCCGTGTCTGCTTGTTTACATCTGATCTGGCACTCCCTGTTTACGTCTCTGTACCATTCGGGTGATCTCATTGGTGTTCGGGTTCCCTCTTGCTTCGCACCTGTCTCTGTGTACTTAGATTTACTAATTACCACTAACATACTAATGATTGATTAGATCTACTAACTCCACTAACAAACTAATTTGTATATTATTACTAATTGTACTAACGGCAGGGGTGTGTATAGTTACTAATCTCACTAATATATTAGAGCGCACATTTTCACGCTGTTCTGTCCTTGCTAATCATTCTCAGCTGCATCTGATCTTCTCTCCCTGTCCTCTTAATCTATGCACGATTTCCTGAAACTCCAGGTCATCTGTTATCGTGTATCTGTATGGAATCCAGTCCGCGTTTTTCCTAGTTGTCTCCGTGATTGTTTCATTGTTCCCAATGTTTTTCAATTGTCTCTCGTTTTGATCCCCGCCTCTTCACACACCTGTTTCCCTTTGTGTCATTTGTACCGTGTGTATTTAAACCCTGTGTTAACTCCAGTCTGTGTCAGAACGTTGATTTTCTTTTCCAGTGCCTGCGATTAACTAAAGCCTGTGATCAGTTTATTCTTCCGCGATACCCTTTGCCCGACGATTCTTTTGCTTAGCCCTTATCTGCTCTGTTTGTTTTACGGTTTTGATCACGCCTGTTTTTCGATGATTCTCCTGCCTTGTCACCTGTTACTGCCTGACTTTTGGATTGCCCTTGATTGCCCCTTTGCCTGCCGTTTTTGTACCTCCCTCATTCTGACTTCCTGGCTTGACTCCTGTACGGTAAATAAACTACGCCTTTTGCCTTATCCTGTGGTCTGCGTCTGGGTCCTACTCGCGAACGTAACAGTAGATGCTTGGTGACTTATGGCAAAACTGACTGGCAACTGCCGTTAATATCCATATTAATTTAACTGACGAATTAAGACAATCTGGGTTTTAGAAATGTAACCTTGTACTGAACATACTTCATTCATCATATATTTAGTCAGTATGTTCACCCACCTTTTATAGCATGTAATGTCATCTGTAATTTTTGCTCCTTAATTTAAGTTCTGATTTTATATTGTTATTTTCACCGTTTACAGATTTCTCATTTTTAAAGTAAAGCTCACATAACTTATGTAATGTTCAGGAAGCACCTGGCTTTCAGTGCTTTTCAATGTGTTCTGCCCATAATTTATTGCAAATACTGGTCATTTTAAAAGGAAACAGAATTAAAAGCCTACCAGATCCAGTGGAATGTCTTATCTACATTTCACAGACATTTCAAATTAGAACAGTCTGAAATGGAACAAAAAAAGGTCAGAACAGGATTTATGTTAATGTAAACCTCTGGCTATGTTCCTGCTGTTTTCAAAACTGCCCGTGTTACCCCTCTCCTTAAGAAGCCTAGCTTGGACCCCTCTGATGTCAGAAATTATCGTCCTGTGTCTCCTGCCCTTGTCAAAAGCTGTTGAACGCGCTGCCCTTAACCAACTGTGTTTTTCTCCACCAGAACAACCTGCTTGACCCTCATCAGTCCGGCTTCAGAACCGGCCACTCAACTGAAACTGCACTCCTGGCTGTGACCGAGGCACTCGCCACTGCTAGAGCCTCCTCCCTCTCCTCTGTCCTGATTCTCCTTGACCTGTCTGCAGCATTTGATACGGTCAACCACAAACTCCTGATCTCCACACTGGCTGAGATGGGCATCTCTGGAACTGCTCTCTTGGTTTACTTCTTATCTCACAGATGGATCCTACCAAGTCTCCTGGAAGGGCTCTATCTCTGCACCCCATCCTCTTTATACAGGAGTCCCGCAGGGATCTGTACTGGGTCCTCTGCTGTTCTCCATTTACACTAAGTCTCTTGGTTTGGTCATTAATTCACATGGCTTCTCCTACCATTGTTATGCTGATGACACTCAACTCTACCTCTTTCCCTCCCTCTACCCCACAGATTAAAGAGAGGATATCTGCTTGCCTGGCTGACATCTCTGAGTGGCTGTCTAGCCATCACCTGAAGCTCAACCTTGACAAGACTGAGCTGCTCTTCATGCCACACAAGACATCTCCACTTTTAGACCTGTCCATCACCGTCGACGGAACTATGGTGACCGCCTCCCGCTCTGCAAGAAACCTGGGGGTGGTCCTGGACGACCAGCTGGACTTCAGAGGGCACATCAGGGCAACGACACGGTCCTGCAGGTTCCTCCTGTACAACATTAGGAGGATTCGGCCGTACCTGACCACCTACTCTGCCCAGCTCCTTGTCCAGACCATGGTCACCTCACGCCTGGACTAATGCAACTCCCTTTTCGCAAGCCTGCCAGCCTGCGCCATTCTGCCCCTTCAACTGGTCCAGAACGCGGCCGCTCGGCTTGTGTTCAACCTCCCGAAGTTCACACACGTCACCCCCCTGCTGAGGTTACTCCACTGGCTTCCAGTCATGGCCAGGATCAGGTTCAAAGTTCTGACCCTGGCCTACACTGCAGCCAAAAGGTCAGGCCCCTTCTACCTACAGGACTTGATCCAGCACTACACTCCTGCTCGACCACTTCGCTCTGCTGGTGCAGGGCGACTTGCACTTCCCTCCCTCCGTGTCAACGGCACTCGCTCGTCCCGACTGCGGAGCTTCTCCACTCTAGCTCCCCAGTGGTGGAATGAACTCCCCACTCCGTTGCGCTCTGCTGAAACGCTGTCTGTTTTCCGTCGTGGTCTGAAAACACACTTTTTCAGACTCCACCTTGATTAACTACATATATAAGGCCAAATATATAGTATGTTCTTTCAGTTTATTTTCTATTTGGTTTTGCTATTTCATAGCTTAGAATGTATAGCCGACTGTATTCTGTATTCTGTTGACTACTAGCGATAGCGCCTATGTTGTGAGAAAGTTGTGCTTTGTTGGATTTGCTTTGTAGATTGTGTCTAAGACCTTCAATATGCACTAATTGTACGTCGCTTTGGATAAAAGCGTCTGCCAAATAACTAATGTAATGTGTAATTGACATGCACTACTGCTCAATGGGGTGCTGTTCTGGGGAAATCTTTAACCATTACTGTATGGCTACCCCACATACACAGCATTTCAGGGCTGCAAAAACTGGCTTCAATAACCTTAATCAGTAACATTCATCTTAATCTTCTCTGAAATGCAATATATTTTTCAAAATAAAGCTAGTTCAATGAAATTCAGTTACAACTGGCAGCAGAGTGATGGTTTGAGGCTCGTTTGACACCTCAGACCCATGATTGCTTAGTCATTTAGGGGGGGGGGGGGGTTGTTGGGACAAAAAAGTTGGGACAGTGTGTAAAATGCAAAATTCTCTTACATATATTTAATTGAAAACAGTACAAAGAAAAGATGGGTAATGTTTTACCTTATCAACTTCATTGATTTTTGTAAATATGCGCTATTTCCAAATTTGATGCCTGCAACAAGTTCCAAAAAAGTTGGGACAGGGGCAAAAAAAAAAAAAGACTTGGAAGTTTAAAAAAAACAACTGTTTGGAACATTCCACAGGAAGACAGGTGATGCTATCATGACTTGGTATAAAAAGATATAAAAAAACTCGATATCTTATTTACAAGCGAAAAAATCAGTCAGGAAGGATAAGGAAAGACAAATGGTCTGTGGCCACCACCTGCAAAACCATTTACTTTTTGGGGGTTGTTTTGCTGTTGCTTCTCCTGTCCATCTGTTGTCACTTTCATTTGCACCAAAGCGGGTGAAATTGATTCACAATCGTTTACGCTTCATAACTGGACAGATGGATATCCCAGACGTTTAATTGACTTGGTGTTATACTGTGTTGATTAAGTGTTCCCTTAATTTCGTTGAGCAGTGTATATATACAGTCAAGCCGGGAAGTCTGAATACCCCTTTCACCTTCTCCATGTTTTATTACATTACAGACATATTCTATAATAGATTGAGTTAATTTTTTGTCTCAAAATTCTACACAAAATAGCCCATAATGACAAAGTGAAAACATGTTTTTAGAAATGTTTGCAAATGTATTAAAAATCAAAAACTGAAATTTCTCATTTACATAAGTATTCATACCCTTTGCTTTAACATATTTTTAAAGTATATTTAATATTTGGTTGCATATCCTTTGCATGCTGTTACTTCCTGAAGTCTGTGACCAATCAACATCAAAAGACTATTTTATTTTCAGGTACTGTTACAAGCGATACTATAACCTCTCTGCATTTGAATGGATCTCTATGGGAATTGGGGGTGTGACTAGATTAAGATGTAAATTACACAGGAATAGTATGGAACCCATGGTTCCCATGTAAGTCAAATATTTTCATAAAACTTATATTTAAAAATTAAAGAGGATAAAAGTTCATTTCACACCGATGTTGTTAATAGGAATATTTTTTTTAGTTTTCAGATTTTAAGGCTTTTAACATATTGTTTTGAAATTGTGAATTCTTCTCTGGAACAAGGGCATTTACTTGTACTCAGCAGGTATAGTTAAAAAATATATAAAAAGTAAAAAAAAAAAATTTTTTAATTAGTCCAAATTTTTTTTAATAAAGCCAGATATGTATTTCATACATAAAACATTTAAATGTACATTTTCACCAGAAAAATTGATTTAATTTGTTTTAAATAAAAATGTCCTGGTTAGGTCTGTATCTCTGAACATTCTGTCCTGGTTAGGTCTGTATTTCTGTACATTCTGTCCTGGTTAGGTCTGTATCTCTGTACATTCTGTCCTGTTTAGGTCTGTATCTCTGTACATTCTGTCCTGTTTAGGTCTGTATCTCTGTAAATTCTGTCCTGGTTAGGTCTGTATATCTCTTTACATTCTGTCCTGGTTAGGTCTGTATATCTCTGTACATTCTGTCCTGGTTAGGTCTGTATCTCTGTACATTCTGTCCTGTTTAGGTCTGTATCTCTGTACATTCTGTCCTGTTTAGGTCTGTATCTCTGTACATTCTGTCCTGGTTAGGTCTGTATCTCTGTACATTCTGTCCTGTTTAGGTCTGTATCTCTGTACATTCTGTCCTGTTTAGGTCTGTATCTCTGTACATTCTGTCCTGTTTAGGTCTGTATATCTGTACATTCTGTCCTGTTTAGGTCTGTATCTCTGTACATTCTGTCCTGGTTAGGTCTGTATCTGTACATTCTGTCCTGTTTAGGTCTGTATCTCTGTACATTCTGTCCTGTTTAGGTTTGTATCTCTGTACATTCTGTCCTGTTTAGGTCTGTATCGCTGTACATTCTGTCCTGTTTAGGTCTGTATCTCTGTACATTCTGTCCTGTTTAGGTCTGTATCTCTGTACATTCTGTCCTGTTTAGGTCTGTATCTCTGTACATTCTGTCCTGTTTAGGTCTGTATCTCTGCACATTCTGTCCTGTTTAGGTCTATATCTCTGTACATTCTGTCCTGTTTAGGTCTATATATCTGTACATTCTGTCCTGTTTAGGTCTGTATCTCTGTACATTCTGTCCTGGTTAGGTCTGTATCTCTGTACATTCTGTCCTGGTTAGGTCTGTATCTCTGTACATTCTGTCCTGTTTAGGTCTGTATCTCTGTACATTCTGTCCTGTTTAGGTCTGTATCTCTGTAAATTTGGTCATGCTGTGAAAAGAGGGGGGTTTTTGTAATGAGTTGTATCACTGTGACCCGCTATATTCCACAGTGATTAACACCTGTACAAAAACCACGCCTGGACTGCACACTTCTAATGTGCTCAGAAGTACACTTTATATTCTATCTTTCATTTATAATTTCTTAATGTATATTTCAGCATTATTTGCTATTTGACATATGATTTGAATTAATAATATTCACTATTACAGCCAGTTGCTTTCTAAGACTGTACAGCTTTTTTACATTGTCAACAATATAGTGTGATTACCCAAATATAGTTTTATACCGCCTTGTACTTTTGATTATTTAATTTAGTCTTGAGGTACAATTCAAAGGAAAACATGTGTTTCAAAAAATATTTTTGGAGAAAAAAAAAAAGAAATTCCACCCAAAATGACTTAACTTCATATTTAACACCTTAGCTGGTAGATTTCTGGAATACTGCATGGTCCATAATATTTAATCTGAGGTGCTGTACTGGCTGGTAAACACTCATACGTGCTTGTAATGAGTGCATTAATATCTAATTCGGAATTCTGACTTTGCTGTCCTTTCAGGCAGAGAATGTCCCTCTGGTTTAAAACCCCCAGGCGCTGTAAAAGGCTACACAGTAGGACAAAGCCTTTGGTGCAGAGACTGTCAGGTTAACATGGCGACCTGAGATAATCACTCAAAGTCTGCTTCAGCGTCTCTGTTTATGTACAAACGGCTATGGATTTATCACCTGCAAACCCAAAAACATATTTATGGGGTCCTGGAAAAGAGTGAGTTTATTCGAGAAATAAATTTAAAAACACAACTGCGACAGAATGTATACTCCCATTAATGTGACTATAAAATAATTGTAAGCATAATTTGTATTCGGGTTATTATAATGGAATTTTAGAGTAATTTAATAATTATATTTTATAATTATATGAAAGAAGGTACAGTTCTGTACAGTGATACGGGGTTATACATCGACACATTATATAAAATAGGATGGCGTGACCACATAAGATAAAATGTTTGTAAGATAGATATAGATGTAAAATAGATGTAAGTTGATTTAAAATCTTAAATTTAATACATAAAATACACTGTACATTTAAAATTCTAGAGTGTTTTACATGTATATGGTTTGCATTGTGTTATGCAATACTGGGACTCTTTTTCACTGTAAAAATGTGCACATGGACCAGTTGGAGGTTTTTGTTTAGCGTTGTATCACTGTGGCCATCCCACCGATACACAGTGATTGATGGCTGTACAAAAACTCTACGCCTCCATGAAACATGCACTCATCTCCCTCTTCTTTGAAGCATATTTTGTAGTTTTTAGAAAGGTGAGCAGAGGAATTGCTCACGTGATAATGTTGACACACACCATGTCAATGGTCCTTTAAGGTATTCATTTCTGAATTTTTTTAATTAAATTTCAAGTTTTCCCAATTGAATCACCCCTGGTGCTTCCCAAAGGAATAGATTAACTAAGAATAAATTCGATTAAATCAGATTAAATAAGCATAAATTAAAATAGACAAAGCAAAAACCATCTCCAACATATTCAAGTGTTAGTCTGAACTTGGTATTTTTTCACAAATCCAACGACAGTATATAAGTGACATATAATGTCAAAATATGTAGATAATGCTTGCGATATTGCTAAATTTTCAGGGTGGAATCAATTCAACACATCTAAATAGAACACAATTTTATTCTAATATAATAGATTTTGCCCCTTTTCAGACTCTTTACTCCACTCGGGTGGGGGTGGGGGTATATCTACATAATAACTTGGTAGAGCCCGGAAAAAAGTATGAATGTAAAATAGGTTTAATTTGTGTTACATTTACTTTTACGATGTAAAGCAAATAAAATAGCTAAATGCCATTATAGATCACATTATTTCTTAATATTATTGTAGAGATTAAATGTGTTTCTGGTGGCCAAACACAGAATGTAGGCAAATATACCATATCTATCCAAATATCAGCATGTTATTAATAAAAAAAGGCCGTATCAATTGTCTAGATAATTAACAATAATATATTTAACATCAAAACAAAACATTCTAAACAATCCAGAATGTTCGATGCGATAAACCTTCCAGCACAAAGCTTAATTAATTATTTATTCTAATATGCACACAGATGAGCCGATAAGCTGAATGAGTGTTAAGAGTGCTGTTGCAAAACAGGAGGGTTTTTGTCATGGCCTGTAGCACTGTGCCCACGTAGTTATCACAGTGATAAACCTCCATTCAAAAACCTACAGGCAATTTTGATTATCTAGCACCACCCAGAGGGCCAGTGCTCTGAAATTTTACTCAGCACACAAAGTCTTCAGTTCACTTCAGTGGTTGTGAAAAGTAACCTGGATAGATAAAGTACAGGTAGTTTAATCAACTATAAATAAATAAATAAACACTTTTTTACCTTTGATTTTTTGTGGGTAATTCCGGTGTCATTTTCCCGTACAGGTTGTACACTTAAACGTTCTCTTTTCTCGGGCTCTAAATTGAGATCACAGATTGTTTATATTTAGGGATAAATGGCTAGTCAATTTGGAGACACACAAAAGGTGACAAAGAAAGTGTCCAAGTGTCAATTTAAACTTTTTGGGTCAATTTGACCACAAACATAAAAGGCATCATAAAATGTGCACATCCCTCCCCGGAGCTACGAGAAACGTTTCGAAAGCTCTTAACTGGTTGTAGCCGTGAAGTGTGTACAGGATCGGTTGCTGAAACCTACCTGTAGATTATAATAATTTTTCCTGCGTCATAAATAAATGACGTACAGTTCCATTAGTGTTATACTCGTCGCGAGTTCTGTGAAAATTTCAAAAATCAAACAGTTAATTTGACAGTTAAACAGTTTTTATTTTATTATTATTATCATATTTTATCTCTATATTATGACTACCGATCGAGGTTCATCTTACCCGGAGGAGGAGAAGCCGTAAACACTTGGAAATAGGAAATTGATCCATGTTGTTTATTTAATAAAAATGTGTTCCCCCCAAATAAAAATGTTGGTATGGTTACCAAGGAAACATGCTGCGTGGAGCACATTCTAGGTTTCCAAAACCACAGAATGCACTCGAGACGAGTAATGTGTACGAACCACAGAACTATACGAACAGGTTAAAACCTCTCAAATTAGTGCAACACGTCCAATTGTCCATTTATATTTATCCATACTGAAACTGCAGTTTACAATGTCCACCAGGTGGGGGCAGAAGTGATATATAATAAATAAATCTGGCCATTAATCAGGGGGGTATTTCACAAAGCTGGACGACTAAGTTAGCTGGACAACTGCATTTAGGAAAAGTACTGAGCACTTTTTTTTTTGCTTCAGTCCATGTTCCAGATTTGGAATGCATTGCAGTTATCCAGCTAATGATAAAAAGCATGATTATGTGAGTCCAGTTTTTTTTAGTATTTACAATATTCTCTTTAACAACACCAATAATATGTTGCAATTAATGATTGTTTATACCTGCTAAGCACTTTTCCATTCATGGTTGGTCAAGATAATCTCATTAGTGCTGGGCTGAGCTAGTGTGACGTCAGAGTACATTCAAATGCAATAAATTATGGGGGAATATTTTTCTCAGAAAAGAATTTTGGGCCTATATTTACAGATAAATGGAAGAGAAAAGAAGAGCAAGAGCATTGAGGGTAAATGGTTCTGCAACCGACTCCACTGTGTAACTGAAAATGCAGTTTATAAAGTCCACCAGGTGGGGGCAGCAGTGCTCTTCATAAAACAACATATCTGCCCATCTGAATTCATCAGCCCTTCACCCTCACAGAGATTTCAATCAATTCAGTCCACAGTATTTCCTATCTCAACAAAAAAAGTTTTCAATGTTCAAAAATGCCAAGTTACTCACGCATACAAAGCACAGTCGATAAGTCATTAAAACTTTCAAAATCTAGGCCTGCTGTTAAAAGTTGTAGGCCAAGTTGTAGATGAGTACTGAGTAAAAACTGGAACGGCTCTTTTTGCTTCAGTCCGTGTTCCAGATTTAGGAGGGTTCTGGGTTTTACTCAGTGCAGTTATCCAGCGAACTCAGTTATCCTGCTTTGTGAAACACCCCCCCAGGCAGGTTTGCATCTGAAACTTTTGGTAGAGTATAGTGACAGTGTGCTGTGCCACTTTCTCTCAATGACAATACATATATTTATTGTCTCAAAAATGTACATATGTAGTTTTATTTAACAAATGCTTACGTAAGTACGGTCTTCTAAAACCAGATACATCACCTTTAGGAAGCACATAATACATTTATTACCTGTTTCTGGACCAATGTCCATGGTTTTTCGGTTGTTGATGATACTACAGGAAAGGGTTTGTGTGAAACATTCCTGAGGCATCTGGAGCAAATTGAGCTGGATGTTGCTAATTGCAGGGGTCAGTCCTACGATAATGGCAGCAAAATGCAAGAGCAAAGGAGACTGCTTGATATGAATGAGAAGGCACCGTGCATGCCTTGCAGCAGTCACAGTTTGATTGTGGTCATTATTGATTCAGCAACATCTTCAGCATAGGCAACACACTTCTTTGGGGCGCTGCAGCGTTTGTAGATGCAGTTCAGTTCATCTGAGCACCGCTGGGCTATTCTGTTACCGAGCTCACCCAGAAGACAACGACCCGCTGAGAATGTTGTGTGGAAAGTGTTAATGTGCTGCGCGTAAGTGATAGAGGCCCTTTGCAGCCTGAGTGAATAGGCAATGGGGAAAAGTAACTGCAATGTCGTCTCCAGCGCATCAAATCCGAACGTAGCAGCAGACCTGGGATCATGGAAGTTCATCATTTCAGTCATCATCTGGTTTGACATATTGTCTCAGATCAACTGGTATAGCAAACTTCTACAGACCACAAACCTTGGCAGAGATGCCCCAGAGAACATATATTGGAGGGGTACAAACCTTTCTTCAAAAATACAGGGAAACAGGCCTTGCTGCAGCACACACAGGTGCACACTATATTTGTGTTTAGGCCTATTTATTTCTGTGTCCGTGTGTCTGTGGAGAGGGGGGCTTTTTTGGGGGATTGTCGTCTTTTTTTTGTTCCCTCCCGAGAGGATCAGATGAAAGGAAAGCCTGTTTGAGTTGAAAGAACCTGAACAAGTCTCGCCAACACCCAATAAGAGGTTTTTTATGCCCGGACTGCACTGTGCTATTCAGTAATGGTCAGAGAAGTGTTCTCAGTTGATAGATTTCTATGGTGTCTTGGAGGTTCTGTACAGCATAGCTGAGATTCAAAGAGAGGCAGTGAAGGGAGGTCTGCTGGACCATAGAGACTGGAGGACATAGATGCAATACTTTGGACCGTGCACAAGAGCTGAAAGCACTGACGAGCTTCAGGCAAGGGAAGCATGAAGATGGCCGTGCATACCCGCTTTCAAGATAATGTTTGAAAGATAGACGCGTCTTACTGACGTGAATAATTGCTTGACTGACAGAGGAATAGACAATCGCATGGCCAGGAATAGACGATTAATTTAGAACTTTTAGGCAAAGCTAACGAAAGGTAATTGAGAGCTTGCATGCCCGTACACATATTTATTATTATATTTATATAACCAGGGAAAACCCATTGAGACCTTGGTTTCTTACAGCAATACAGCAATACATCATTGAAAGGAAAGATCAAATACAAAAATGTGCATACGGTGTAAAATTGTATACAATTGCAGAATATTATGTATTGAAAGACGCAGATTGTACAAGCCCTTCAGCCTGTTCACCCTTCTTGACGTGACCTATCGGAACCAGGATGTCTAGCTGTTAAATATCCTGGAGGTCATTCCATGAAAGAGAAGCACATATTATACTATTAATATTATTATATTATATACTATTAATACTATTAGCATTACGGGGAGGCACCACCCTCAAAAACGATGATGTCAATTTTGAGATTATTTGATATTTTGCTTCTATAACTTCTACAGTTTCATAAAATAAAAAAACTAAAGGTAAATAATTATTATAAATAGTTAATTTAAATGATTATATAACACCTTCGTTAAGTACGCAAAGCAGAAAATTAGCTTATGATAGCATCTTTTATTGTTAAATGCCTCTGCGTTTTAAAAACTGAACTGGTTGAATCAGACATTGTTCAAAAGCTTGTTTCCTGGAGTGTATTGCAAGCATGACCATATATAGGTATTTCCTTTGCTGTCTCTGGGAGGATGGACGAAAGACAAGCAGTCAATGGAAACCCTTTTTTACATTAGCAAATCTTTAACAGCCATTTTCTTAAAATCATATATTGACCAGACGGGATACGTTTTTTTTTACTTTCACAATAGGTACAGCTACATAATTTTACATACTGCTTCTTAAATGTTATATATAGGGATTTTGAGAGACTTTTAAAAATATGTTTTGTCATTTTATGTGGCACTTCACGTGGCGCTGTAATGGCGACATGTAGTCCAGCTGTCTCTCGTGTTCGTGTTTGTTCATTTGAATGTGTTTTGTTGTGTCTGGCTTTTGTCTTTGTTTTTTTTTTTCATGCGCTGTGTGTCTGTAGTGGGACGGGGAAGCGGGCTGGAGATTTTTCAGGGCACTCCTGCTGCTCGTTTGATAATATTGACGAATTGTCTAGTCGATATAATTTTGTTTGTGGTCATGGAGACACATTCGCAACATATTCTCGGGAATGTCCGTTGGATCGGCAGACTGCAGCAACAGTTTACCATCGCTCTTCACCGGAATTGAGGATTTCGGGACTGATCCGGGAGTGCAGGCAATCTTCAAAAGGCAGCCAGGGAAGGAGAACATAATGCGGGGGAGGAATGAGGAGAGACTGGGAGGATTGACGCAGTTCGGTGCTCCGTTTCGGCGATGGGCAGAGACCGCGGCGCTGCGTGTATGGAGGAACAGAGGCAGAGTCGTGGAGGCAGAGTTTGTGTGTTGGACTGCTTGGTGACACTGGACATCTCGGGACAGCGGGGCTATTTTTTTAAATCATGGCTGTATTCCACTTTAATTCACTAAATTCACTTGACTGATGTAATGACTCTGTTGGATGTCTTTGTTTGATATGTTTGTTTGTATGTTGTGGGTCTGCCCCACTGTCTGTGTTTTGTTGTTGTTGCTGGGGCTAAAACTGAAGTTATTCAACAAATAAAAGTTATTCTATTCTATTCTATTTATCTGTAAAAATAGGCCCAAAACGGGTTTTTCAGCATGTTAATACTGTTTTTAGAATAATTCATTTAAAAAACAATATTTTGACAAAAGCCTCTGAAAAGCCCTAACTATTGAGTTATTAATCACATTCAAACAAAAAGATCAATTCAGATTGTATCTGTTGAGGTTAAAAAAGCGTATCTGGTTTTATGCAAATTAGCGCATATTTAATGAGCTATTAGCTCATTTGCTTATTTAAAAAATAAAATAATTTAAAGTCATAATACAAAAAAGTCTTGTATTTCTGTGTTTATTCAACTGGTAAAATTTTATTTTGATATGAGTAAAGGATTTTTTTCAAGCATCATACATTATTCCCACCTATGTCATCAGGTAGCGAATGCTTTGGAGTGCTAACTTGTCAAGGGTTATTCATGTATTGTTTTGGGCTTGTATTATAGATGTGTTATAGATGTCTACAGACAATGAAAATACACTTAGATTTCTGGGTGAATTCTTCATTGAAATGGTGATGGGTACAATGTGTCAGTCGCTGGGACCATTGGTTGACAGTGTTGGTGTAACACAAGTCTCACTGAGCACTTGATTAATTACTCATACTGGTGTCAGTGTTGTTCCCCAGAGTAAATTGATGACTTTTACCAGTGTAATGCTGTACTTTATTTTGGGTAAATCCAGCCTCGGACAGTCCTGCACAGTCATGAATGTTCTTTAATTAAAACATGTAAATTGAGTTAAAACTGCTTGAGTAAAATAAAGCCACCAAGCCCTAAATTATTTAGCATTTGATCATTTAATGTGATTAGTATAATTATTTTGACAGACACACCGGTAACCCTGATTAGTTCATCTCTAAACAAGACATAAGACAATTAAGGTTGTAAAATAACTAAAAAGCAGAGCTAGGCAAACTGGAGAATAGCGACTAATTAAAGGGAAGCTTGAAACAAACAAACATACAACAGAATAATTTCTTGACAGCAGATTCCAAATATAGGAAGTTTTTCACAAAAAATGTCACTCATGTAGGATACGTCATCTTCTTGTCATTTTATCTGTAAAAATAAGCATATTAAAGTCAGAAATACTACAATGACACCATTGTTGTTTGTAATACTACTACTATTATTATTATTATTATTATTATTATTATTATTATTATTATTATCATTATTCCTACTACTACTACAACTATAAATAATAATAATAATAATAATTCCTACAATGGGGAGACATGCATTTGGGAGGGGTGAAGTGGTCACCGTTGCCTTTTGAGCAGAAATGGCCTCATCCTTACCAATACTAAAGTCGAAATGATGCTGTAGAGTAGAGTGACGAGGAAGAGGATGACGAAGGCATAGACAGTGTTCCAGATTTCCTCAGGGCTGTCTACTGACGATGGGTCATGTGTGTTTTCATTGAAGTACTCATTCTCTGTGCTGATTTCTGCAGGAGCGAGAAAAAGAAACAAGACAGACTGATCAGTCAACAAGAGCAGCTAATATGATCCATATATTGATGATATAACGTAAGGCTAACCATATATTTACATCTAGTAGATTATCTTATTTATACTTTACATATAAAGCATTTATACAGCTGGATATTCACTGAAGCAATTCAGTTTAAGTACCTTTTCCCAGGCTACATAACACTATGCTACACGGCTGTCATATACTCTGAGTCTAATGAGAGACATAAGAGGTATGTATGTGTGACAGTGTGAAAGATGTGGGCAGGAATAGGGTCACGCACCCCCATATTGCTTGATTGTGAAAGACAATAAGGAAACTGATCATGGAGATTGATTACCAAGAGCTGATGGCCGTACCTGGCTGGCTCTTACTGAGGTTCAGAGTCTTTGTGACATGGGCCACCCTACAGGTGTAAATGGCCCCAGTTTCCCAGGAAACCTGCAGGTGGCTCCAGAGCGAGAACCTCCCATCGGCTCCTCTGGACACATCGCTGGTGTTGGACTCCAGCAGCTCTGTCCTGCCATTCAGGACCCAGGTGACGTTGATGGCGGCCGGACTGAACCCGTGGACCAGGCAGATTAGTCCCTTGGAGAACTGCAGCAGGGCGGCTTGGGGCGGGGAGATGGCTAGGGGGTTATAGAATGTACAGATATTGGATGCCATATTTCACAGGCCAAAAGTTCAGTACTGAATCCACTTGGGACCATTAAACGGAGTGCTGGTTCTTCTTCCTTTTTTGGAGGCTTACAAATGAGAGAAAAGAGAGGCCTTAGCTGTCTGGAGAAGGCTTAAACTTTCTGACCAGACCCAGCAGGTCCCTCACTCTATATGTTTAAAAAGGCCTGCGATCAATCCCTCTCTTCAATCTAAAGTAGTAGTGGCAGCACTAGTCCATATAGAAGATATGCCTGTGTCTTGAGAACCACTGTCCGGCTTGATAGTCATATTTATTGTACTACATGTTAACTGTAACATTTTCTCCCAACTGTAGTTCATAGTAAATTCACTGATGTAGTACACTCTTGGCTATATGGCTCTACTCTGCCCCAACCCCCACACACACGCATACATGCACGCACGCATACACTTACATACACACGCATGCACACGCGCGCACACACACACACACACACACACACACACACACACACACAGGCACATGCACGCACGCATGCACGCACGTACACATGCAAGCGCGCACACACACACACATGCACACACACACACACATGCACACACACACACACATGCACACACACACACACATGCACACACACACAGAATGAGTAGATTTACGTACCAAACACATTAGAGATGGTGTGGTTTACTGGCTTCTCTGATGACTCATGCCTGACCACACAGGAGTACTCTTTCTCTGCCTGGTCAGACTCAGACACCTGCAGCCAACTGTGCATCACATAGCTGCTGCTTCCTGAGATCCTGAGCGGTGGGCTGCTGGTGTAGCGGGACGGCGGAAGCCGCTCCCCATTCAGCTCCCAGTGTACCTCCGCTTGGGAGGGGAAGAAATCCGACACCACACAGAGTAGGGTGGCATTGCCTGATTTCACCAGTTCTGAGTCAAAAGGGGCCATGATCTTTACTGTGGGTGGCCTGGGATCTAGGGCCAAAAATAGACAACAACAACAACATCAATTACATTACATTACATTTGTAATGGCAATTTGTCGTTGGTCTTTTTTCATGGTTTGATGGAGGCTGACTGTCGGGAAGAAACTCACCTTTAGCTTTCACCAGATGCCTCTCTAAGGGCTTGTCAGAGCACAAGTGCTTGGCCTCACAGGCGATTCGAGAGCCTGCACTCCAGTCGCTGCTCTTGGCATTGAACGTGTTGCGCACGGTTTCCGTTCCGTTGTCATTCTTGATCGGCAGCTCCTTCTTCATGCTCGTCTGACGGTTTGTCCCGTTCACCTTCCAGGTGACGGTGAAGTAGCTTGTATCAAAGCTAACCAGCAGACAGACGAAAGGAAGGCCTTCCTGCGTCCGTGTCTCCTGGAGTGGGGGACCAATCAGGAAGAGCTCTGCTGTCTGAAATGAGGTTGGAGTCACTGGAGGAACAAGGTCAGGCCACAGGTTTCGGTGAACAAATTATTGCAGTTGAAGGCATAGGTTAAGGATGCAATTCTGAATTCCCAATGAAGTAATTCCGAAATGTCATCCAGAAGATGATCAACACGTATGCCGTTTCAATTTAGTCCTTTCATTTAGTTGTGGAAATAAAATGCTTTAATTTTATTAAGTTTCACAGAACAAAGACTTTCTTGACAAAGATCTTTGGACCAAGAAGTTGACATAATAAGAGCAGGGATATCAATGTGTGCGGGCATTAGATAATTTCTACACAGCAGATGGAACCAGTTTTGGATCATAATTGGAAAAATCGAATATAAGTTGATGACCTGGAAGTCAAACTAAGTCCTAAATGTCAGTATACTCCGTTTTCACTCTGTCACCCAGAATAAAAAAAAACGTTGCTTTTGTAGGCGGTAAAAACTTCACGGGTTGCTGTGAAAGCATCCTGGCTTGCAAAACTCTCCAAGTGCACAGATGGTGAAGATTTTTCATTGGTAATGTCAACAGTCTAATGTTCTAACTGCATGTAAATTTTTTCTGCCTTTACTGTAAACTCAAGAAAGGTGTGGACAAAGATATTTCTCAAAATCTAATTCCATATAAACCAATCATGCTTACTTGAACAAATGCTGATGGAGACCTCTTTTGAATCTTTATTTTGGGTAACTCTGCAAGTATACTCTGAACCAGAAAGCCATTTTTCAACGTCAACATCCATCTGGCTGGTTTGGCTGAACTTTTTATCTTCCCCCTCCATAATCCTCACAACCGGAGAGCCTCCCAGTGGTTCTTTGTCCTTTTTCCATTGTACTGAGATTTCTTTTGGGTAAAACCCGGTCAGGAAGCAGATCAACGAGACTCTTTTGGCTTCTGCTGGGTCACTCCTGAGCTGGTGGTACAGAGTCATATTGGGAAAAGTGGTCTTTTGAACTGGAAAAGAAAAGTGAGCTTTTTAACCCCAGTAAAGTAATGAATTATACACATTTAATTTATTCAATATTACACCTAAACAACAGATTGGAGCATGCAGTTTGAGTGTGTGTTTTTTTGTGTGTGTGTGTGTGAGTTTGTATGTGTGTGTGTGTGTGTGTGTTTGTGTGTGTGTATGCTGTACCATTATTATCACAAGTATTACTGACATGACTGTCCACAAAGCACTTTCTGACAGCTTCTGTGGCCTGCTTGAATAGTACATTTATCTGAATGATTATGAGATTTTTTTGAAAATAGGTTGGCAAGAATAATGAAATGAGTTGCCTTCGTAATATTAGTTACCCAATTACCTGTTATATTCATGGTCTTCTTTACAGGAGTAAAACATTCATGTTGGACTTCACAAGTGATTGACTTCATGGATTTCCACTTGTCTTTGGTAAAAGTCCAGCTGTGTACTGATCGCTGAATTGTGTTTAGGGAGTCCTTGATGTCAGTATAGTTTTTCGACTCTGTTTTCACACTGTCATCCAGGATCCAAAAAACTTTGCTTTCGTAGGTGCTAAAAACTTCACAGGTAGCTGTGAAAGCATGCTGGCTTTCAAAACTCTCCAAGTGCACAGATGGTGACAAAATGGGATGAGCTGAAAAAATTAGGTTGAAAACAAAATGTGTATCATTATGAAATATACACTGGCTGTTTTCTAATGTACATAGTTCTTTATCACTGGCAGATAGGTGCCATTTCATAGTGAGAGAATGTGTTCATAATTAATTGATGCATTTAGAACTTAGAATGTTTACTGGTTTAACATTTTGAAGAGTAGGATTTTTGGAATGTTTTTTTCAAAATTTCTAAGTCAGCGTTCTAGAGCTCTATTGCTTTCAATTATCTGTAATGCTTGTTACATCATCATTAGAATGTCAATTAAGAACAATTCTAATCAGATATGGAATCTTACTCCATATTACAAAAGGTTAATAACTGTAAAAATAGTGTGTATGTTGAAGTCACAAAGGTAAAAAGAGCAGTTATGTCTATGTCATAATGATCAGTTCCAGAGTAAGGTGACACATTTCAGGAGCTGTACTGAACAATAGAATAGAGGGCTTCTATTCTTTTGAGAGAGAACACCAATAAATTTTTTTGCTTTATGCTAATATTAATAATCAAATGTGTCCAAAAGTACATGTACACTTTCTCATCCATTTCTGTAAACCCAAGACAGGCATGGAAAATATTTTTCTCAAAATCTAATTTCATGAAAACCAATCATGCTGACTCCAACTTACTTGAACAAATGCTGATGGAGAGTTCTTTTGAATCTTTATTTTGGGTAACTTTGCAAGTATACTCTGAGCCAGAAAGCCATTTCAGAAAGTCAACTTCCACCTGGCTGGTTTGGCTGAAGGTTTTATCTTCCCCCTTCATCATCCTCACAACTGATGAGCCTCCCAGTGGTTCTTTGTCCTCTTTCCATTCTACTGAGATTTCTTTTGGGTAAAACCCGGTCAGGAAGCAGATCAACGAGACTCTTTTGGCTTCTGCTGGGTCACTCCTAAGCTGGTGGTACAGAGTCATATTGGGAAAAGTGGTCTTTTGAACTGGAAAAGAAAAGTGAGCTTTTTAACCCCAGTAAAGTAATGAATTATACACATTTAATTTATTCAATATTACACCTAAACAACAGATTGGAGCATGCAGTTTGAGTGTGTGTGTTTTTGTGTGTGTGTCTGTGAGTTTGTATGTGTGTGTGTGTGTGTGTGTGTGTGTGTGTGTATGCTGTACCATTATTATCACAAGTATTACTGACATGACTGTCCACAAAGCACTTTCTGACAGCTTCTGTGGCCTGCTTGAATACTACATTTATCTGAATGATTATGAGATTTTTTTGAAAATAGGTTGGCAAGAATAATTAAATGAGTTGCCTTCGTAATATTAGTTACCCAATTACCTGTTATATTCATGGTCTTCTTTACAGGAGTAAAACATTCATGTTGGACTTCACAAGTGATTGACTTCATGGATTTCCACTTGTCTTTGGTAAAAGTCCAGCTGTGTACTGATCGCTGAATTGTGTTTAGGGAGTCCTTGATGTTAGTATAGTTTTTCGACTCTGTTTTCACACTGTCATCCAGGATCCAAAAAACTTTGCTTTCGTAGGTGCTAAAAACTTCACAGGTAGCTGTGAAAGCTTGCTGGCTTTCAAAACTCTCCAAGTGCACAGATGGTGACAAAATGGGATGAGCTGAAAAAATTAGGTTGAAAACAAAATGTGTATCATTATGAAATATACACTGGCTGTTTTCTAATGTACATAGTTCTTTATCACTGGCAGATAGGTGCCATTTCATAGTGAGAGAATGTGTTCATAATTAATTGATGCATTTAGAACTTAGAATGTTTACTGGTTTAACATTTTGAAGAGTAGGATTTTTGGAATGTTTTTTTCAAAATTTCTAAGTCAGCGTTCTAGAGCTCTATTGCTTTCAATTATCTGTAATGCTTGTTACATCATCATTAGAATGTCAATTAAGAACAATTCTAATCAGATATGGAATCTTACTCCATATTACAAAAGGTTAATAACTGTAAAAATAGTGTGTATGTTGAAGTCACAAAGGTAAAAAGAGCAGTTATGTCTATGTCATAATGATCAGTTCCAGAGTAAGGTGACACATTTCAGGAGCTGTACTGAACAATAGAATAGAGGGCTTCTATTCTTTTGAGAGAGAACACCAATAAAAATGTTTGCTTTATGCTAATATTAATAATCAAATGTGTCCAAAAGTACATGTACAATTTCTCATCCCTTTCTGTAAACCCAAGACAGGCATTGAAAATATTTTTCTCAAAATCTAATTTCATGAAAACCAATCATGCTGACTCCAACTTACTTGAACAAATGCTGATGGAGAGTTCTTTTGAATCTTTATTTTGGGTAACTTTGCAAGTATACTCTGAGCCAGAAAGCCATTTCAGAAAGTCAACTTCCACCTGGCTGGTTTGGCTGAAGGTTTTATCTTCCCCCTTCATAATCCTCACAACTGATGAGCCTCCCAGTGGTTCTTTGTCCTCTTTCCATTCTACTGAGATTTCTTTTGGGTAAAACCCGGTCAGGAAGCAGATCAACGAGACTCTTTTGGCTTCTGCTGGGTCACTCCTGAACTGATGGTACAGAGTCATATTGGGAAAAGTGGGCTTTTCAACTGGAAACAAAAAAATTGAAAAATAATTAGATTTCTAACCTCTGTAACGGAATGCATTACACACATTTAATTTACACATACACAGCAGATTGCACTCAAGCACTCAGCTTGAGTGTGTTTGTGTGTGTGTTTGTGCATGTTGTGTGTGTGTGTGTGCCTTACTTTCTACTGACACATTTGTGATAAAATGTGCAAAAGTAAAAATATGATAAATGCAATATTGTGGCTTATAAAAAAAATGATAAAATATAAAAAGTCCTTTTATATCATATTTTGTCTCTAAACCATGAATACATCAAACCATCTAAAATACTTCGGTACATAAATATAATTGGAAAAAAAGAGGCAGCATTATCATGCAGAATTAAAAAAAAAAACACTGTCAAAGAGACTGCAAAATTCAGTCAAAATTCAAACAGACCAATTATTTTGAATGTATGTCAATATTTAGATTTATCTGTCCAGAAGATATGAGTTTCTTTGGGTCAAGACTGATTAGCAAATACCCCCATCTTGTGGACACATAATATATACAAAATATTTCTTTCCAAAAATCTGTCCACAAGGTGGCACTATTGTCTTTATTTATATCAGCTCCGAGTCCGTAAATCTGTGCTGTTACTGGATATTCCAGAATTCAGACCTCTGACACACTGCTCAGACTGGAGGGTTTGTTCAAAGCAATAGATCCAATTCAACTCCAATGCATCTACCTGCAAAATATGAGTATTAATAACAAAAACTATGTTTTTAGTGAGAGCTTTGGCTTGGTCAAAAGCCACAAAAGACGGGATATTTCCACTACACCATGGTTTATATTTGACTGCTATACATTTATTTTGCTAACAGCCTAAATTTCTTTGAAGAGGAGCATGCCCACAGACCCTCTACAGAGGGGGCTGACCCCCCCCTATGGCTTCACCTCCTAGAAACGACCGTGATCATTTCTAATATTTACATAAAAGCATAGGTTAAAATCATAGTTTTGCAAATCTCATATTGGGACTTTAACTTGGCCAGACAAAGTTTCAGTCATGAGATTTGCTTTTGCTTTAATCCCTGTATATTTATCATCTATACATTGGCTAAGACAAAAACACAGTTTGTCACTATCGTTTTCAGTCTGTGAAGATTAAGCTCTAAATGTAATCCAGAAAAATAAGTATAGTTCCTAAAAAATCTCAGCTTTAATTACCTTTAACTTTTTAAATGTGAAAATATGTGTAAATAAGCTAAATATATCTTCGTCACTCAACAGAGATCTGATAATATAATAATCACCAGCTTTGTATAGACTGCATATTTGATATGCATATTTTATACTAATCATTCATTCACAAAATAAGTATCAATATTCACTTTTCAGTTTAAAGGATTATGAAAAAATGATTCATATTAGCCCACATTTGATTTGAGTTACAACTAAATTCTGGTAAATGTCACCGAGGCATCTTCTATAAAGTACAGCGCAGGGTCTTGCCTGTGTCCAATGGCTTTGCGAATTAAGCTTCGTTAAAATACTTTATGATTATCAGTTTTGAGCGAGTGTTGATACATCAGTTTTTTATATTGTTATTCAGAAATGCATTGCTCTATTAATGACAGGTTTGGTTTTTATAAACTACACTGGAAGAAAAAATGTCGCAGCAATAGCGGATACCGAGTAATGCAAATCTGCGAGATGCAAATGTGCACAGTGGACATGAAACGCAGCTGCCTGCGGAGCGCAGGTGAGGATTACTTGCGGTTGAGTTTCGGTTCTGCATGTACAATTTCGGGTGCTTTTTTGGGACCTGGGTGTTACTTAATGTTTCCGTCCCGAGGCGTCCTGCTTGCTGAAGTCTGACAGCCCACATGTGCTGTCGTTACCTCGTTTTCTGCCGCCCACAGCTGCAAAGCTCAAGCCTGTTTTTCTTAATTTGGAAGAGTCCAGATTTGTTTCGTTGAGGAGTGCTTCCAACAAAGATTTAAAAAATGTAAATATTGCAACAACAATGATAGGCTCTCAATTAACTTTGTTATTTGACTCGCTTCTTGACAATTTAGGGTGAATGTGGTTGTGATGGAACCATTCAATTTTCCCAGTCCAGGAATATGCTGAACTGAGGACGATATTAAACAAAAACATTAAATAATTAAATTTTGTTTAACAACTGTGATACTGAAAACAAAAGATCTGCACTGCTCCTTAACAAAAGAACTCCCTGGCCAAGCTTCCTGAACCCACATATTATTATTTTATGATCCACTTTATGTTTGGAGTCAAATTGAACTGACACAAAACTATTGTAATAGAGACACTTTCTGTGTCACGTTTTGTGAATCTCTCAATTGACGAGCCTTTTATCCCTAAATATAAAAAGTGTGTGATTAAACGTCTCATTTTAGAGCCTGAGGTAAGTTAAAGTTCGTAAAGTTTAAAACATGTATGGGAAAGTGCGACCAGAATCACCCAGAGATAACAAATAAAAAAAGGTTGTATATTTTCTCACATTTAATACAGCTACCTCACAAATTACCCCACACAACACCCAGCACCTTTGTAGCCTATGAAAAGTTTTTAAAAGACTTTATGACATTATGTTTATTGCATATTTACTATTTAATCCCAACAAATTAGGAAAAGTCATATAGTGTCAAGATGAAAAAATAAGGTTAACTGAAACGTCAAACACTGGATCAGGTCAAATTGCCCTCGAACATAAGGGTGAATGGACATAGCAGCGTTTCATTTGGCTGATGGGTAAACTGTCTTTTGACACATGCATTTATGGATCTAAGATACACGTTATGATATAATTTTTTTTTAAAAATGTAAATAATCAAAAATGCATAACTATGATGGAGGTCTTGTCTTTTTGAAAGTAACAATGTCATGAGACAAGAAATGTGTGGAAGCGACAGGCTTTTTTATTTGAAACATGTTTTATTTTAAATGGGAAGGGGGTGGGTGGGTACAGTAAAATATGTACAAAGTAACTTTACAGAAAATTATATAAAATGTCATTTAGAAACACAGAGGTACTGTTTCAGTAGAAAGACACGCTTCTGTATATAACAGATATTTGCACGAGCAGAATCAACACACACACACACACAAAGCACACAACCACAATTCTACTCATCTGTTCCTCATTTTACCTGTAATTAGACAAGAGCATGTGTATAAGTACATGAAAAACAAACAGCTAATCATATGTAGTAAAGTCACAATTCAATATACAATAACAGCAGTTAACAGTGAAGAGGAGTAGCTGTGGCTATTCCTCACATAAAACCTTTCGTTATGTATATATTTTTTGTCTTTCCACGTCTCAAGATAATTTCATAATTTTTACCATCAAACTAATATTTCCGTGTTCAACTTCAGTCAGACATACAAACACGGAGGCTATAAATATTTTCTTCAACCCACATTTACTGTGAAACTGAAAAAAGAAACCGATTTTCTCTGTAAAAATAAGGCCATTTCGCCTCACCGCCAGCATCAAGTCTTGGAGCTCAACAGTGTGTTTTGCTCTTCTTCTCATATTGGACATCAATAAAATGACACGGGCATACTAAATGTTATACACATATTCTATTTAACAAATTAAATATGAAAATATACTGCTATGTTTGGTGCCAGGAATCCTTTCTTCATTGAGAATAAAATCTAATCAATCAAGCCTTGATGCAACTGCATTTCCAGAATGTCCAGTTTTACAATGGGGTTCTATGACTTTTGAACATACATCTTGAAGTCTATTTTGTGTTCCATCTTCCAGAATGTACAGTGCCCTCCACTATTATTGGCACCCCTGGTAAAGATGAGTAAAAAAAATTCACCGTTTGGTGAATTAGCTTAATCTCGCACTGAAGAAATTAGAAAAATCCAACCTTTAATTGAAGTAAATTTATTATGAGATAAAAAATCCCTCATCAAGAAATAATTATTTTTAACAAAACCATGTGTGCCACAATTATTGGCACCCCTGCATTTATATATACAATAAAGTAATCATTTTTAATATTTTGTCACATATCTTTTGCATACCATGACTTTCTGATGTCTGTGACCCAACAACATAAAAAAACTTTTGATATCTTATTTTCTGGTACTCTTACAAGCGATACTATAACGTCTCTGCATTTGAATGGATCTCTATGGGAATTGGGGGGTGGGACTAGATTTAGCTGTAAATTACACAGTATGGAACACATGGTTGGTGAAATGGCTCTAAGTCTTCAAGGGTCTGACGTATCAAACAAGCCTTAAACCATCACTCTGCTGCCAGAAATACAGTAGATATGGATGGGTAACTTGAAGGGTTTCTTCTCCTGACTTATTTTTCCATAGAGTTCAATAGGAAAATTTGTCAGGAGAAACAACCCTTAAAGTGATCCATCCATATCTACTGCATATCTGGCAGCAGAGTGATGGTTTGAGGCTTGTTTGATACCTCGGACCCTTCCATACTGTTCCAGCATAATTTACAGCTAAATCTAGTCCCTCCCCCCAATTCCCATAGAGATCCATTCAAATGCAGAGACGTTATAGTATCGCTTGTAAAAGTAAATGTTGTAAATGTTGTAGGGTCACAGACATCAGACATCATAATAAATGTACTTCAATTAAAGGTTGGATTTTTCAAAAAATTTTGACATTATGCTAATTCACCAAATGGTGAATTTTTTATAACCGTTTTTGCTCATCTTTACCAGGGTGCCAATACTAGTGGAGGGCACTGTATACGTACATATACTTTTGTCATTTTCTACTTAGAAAACAACCTGATTGAGTTTGAATGGTTCTAATATAAGTCTGATATTTAAGGTCCTATTTGGTCATTTAATGTGTCATTTTTAGTGTTGCAGAACTTGCAGCTAGACTTCAGTTAATCTGCACATTATTTTTTTTTGAGCCGAAATGGATAAAAGTATTGCCAAAGGTGAAAAAAGACATCTCTGTCTTAAATTTGTTATTAAAGGCTATGTGTACTTTTAATTGAACCTTTCTGCAAGTCAACCACAGGGACATATGTACATGAAGCCCATGAACAGACCCTATAAAACAGTATTTTTAAGTGGTGCAAGGCCACATGTACAGAACACACCAATTAATATTCACCAATTATTGTGTTTGTAGAACCTTGCTCTCCTCACTAGCTAAGACCACTGTCTGAGAAAGGTCATGTGACCTTGGTCCAGTGTGGATAACACACTGATAATGAGCCTTCATCCATTGCACACTCGGTTACCTTCACAGCAGTAGCTCCAATACTATAGAAGAGAGTGATGAGGAAGAGGAAGATGAAGGCGATGGCCGTTTCGGCTGCACTGTCACCCTCAACATCCATGGATTCGCAGCCACAATTATCAAAGAGTACATTGCATTCTGAAAAAGGAAGGAGACGGTGTTAGACACCAGCAGTGGGAACACTTTCCTTCTTTGTTCTTAAGTAATTATTTTAAAGGGTCTATCTATGCTTCTTCCTGTAAGCTCGTTGCTAGTGGGTAAAAACACTTTTTTTGTCCACTGCCTTCCAACTGTGTGGCAGTTGATACTATAGACTTCAGCTTCCAACAATGTTTCTGTATACAACCAAATGTTTTTGGATTGTTGTGGTAGGTGAGATGTTGCTCCACAAATATTTTTAATCGGCCAAGATTCAGAAGGTTACATTATCGTTCTTTGGTCAGCCCTGTTGAAATATAAATCTTCTGAAAAGAATGACTATAGAATGACTATCACTCATTTTATTGATAAAAGGACTATAGAATGACTCGCTCACTTGATTTATAGAAGGACTATAGAATGACTATCGTTCATTTGATTGATAGAAAAACTATAGAATGACTATTGCACATTTGATTTATAGAAGGACTATAGATTGACTATCGTTCATTTGATTGATATGACTATATAATGACTATAGTTCACTTGATTGATAAAAGGACTATAGAATGACTATCGCTCATTTGATTGATAGAATGACTATAGGATGACTATTGCTCATTTGATTTATAGAAGGACTATAGAATGACTATCGTTCATTTGATTGATAGAAGGACAATAGAATGAGTATTGCTCATTTGATTGATAGAAGGACTATAGAATGACTATCGCTCATTTGATTGATAGAAGGACTATAGAATGACTATCGCTCATTTGATTGATAGAAGGACTATAGAATGATTTATAGAAGGACTATAGATTGACTATCGTTCATTTGATTGATAGGACTATAGAATGACTATCGCTCACTCGATTAATAGAATGACTATAGAATGACAATCGCTCATTTGATTGATAGAAGGACTATAGAATGACTATCGTTCACTTGATTGATAAAAGGACTATAGAATGACTATCGCTCATTTGATTGATAGAATGACTATAGAATGACTATCGTTCATTTGATTGATAGAAGGACTATAGTTCATTGTTCTCCAGCTAAAGGAAACTGTCACCCACACTGGGCCGCATAACCAAAGTAATAATACACCTTGTAATGTTTGCCGCCTTTGACGATATTTTTCAGTTATGATGGCTCAGTCACTGTGCCTGTATTCTAACTAGTTATCATAATAAAAAGGAAATATCTTTTTTTTGTTGTTCATGTCTATTAACCAATCCCAGAGGTTGTCAGTTAAAATTACTTTTTTTTAAAGCAAACTTCTAAATGCCTGTTGTTTGGTGAAGAAAAGGGGAGTGTTCTGGCATTAAGAGTCTTCCCTACACCAAATCTGCAAATACCAGGTAATTCACTTAGGTCTCTAAAGTACTTCTTGAAAAATGCGAATACAATGCAATGTGTAATAATAATAATAATTTAACATAGTAATAAACATTTAGTTTCAGAAGAAACATGTGAGTTTGCACATGATTGCACTTTTCACTGTATGTTGTATATTTATGTATTTATGTGTAGTGTGTGTTACTGCATGATGAATAAAACAGGTTACCGTTGGTCATTCTTCTTCATCATATTCTGCAGTAATAATAATAATAATAATAAAAATAATAATTTTGCCATCTACGGTTGTCGAGCTATAGGGGTGGGTAGGCCAAAACATTGAGTGAAAATGGACACTGGCCCTAATTTTCATAATGATGGTTTGTGGGGTTTTTTCCTCAAAAGTATAAAAATGGTCATTACACCAAGGGTACATTATAGGTGTAAAAAATCAGAAAGGCTGGAGAGATCAAGATTAAAATGGGTCTATTTTCCCTCGGAATGACCCTCTTGTAGAAGGGGCCTCTCAGTAGAATTGCTATCTTGCATGAGTGTTGAAAAGCTCCTCAAATCAAAACATCTATCGATTAAACGAAATACATCTATCGATTTTCAATCATGTCGTAGATTTCTTTGGCATAGGTAGTTTTGAACAGGTCATTTTCTCCACAAAGAGAACCTCCTTCCTTTTGAGGGCGGGGCCCTGTCATAGTTTTGCCGCGTCGTCTCTATTATGACATCACGGCACGCTGCCATGATCTCCCTGGACTATTTTTTGCTGGACGGTCACACGTCTTCCTGGCAGACCAGTTGCTCGTGTGCAGCATCTGTTGTGAGCTGACATTGGTGACCCTGACCTGTTTAAATAAAGACCACCCCCCCCCCTCTCTTCATTGTTTTTGATTTCCATC
>CM040405.1:58093352-58133826 GCA_022702515.1 Ilyophis sp. 1 JC-2022 | reverse complement strand
GCATACGTTCACAATGAAGTTACTGGAAACAGCACAAACACATTTGACTACATAATCCAAACTAAACCATTTTTAGGCTCCACTTGCTTAGTTAACACATGCTCAGTATCATGTAAACCTCTTATCCCATCCCTGCCTGGTTTATTTGGGGGTTCAGGCCTGGTCATTCCCAATTTTAATATTTTATAAATAGCTAAATACATATAAATTTTTTTATAAATATTATGGTATATTTAATGTTAAACACTTTATCCTCATTGCATATGTATACATTGCTACTGAAAATAAATGTGAACGGGCCATTGTTTCCAGCCCATTTGGTAATAACACAGAATGAGTTTGGGACAAAAATGTTGTGTCAGAATGAGGGGATGAGGGGATGATCTCTTCAGCTAACAGAGTAGGTTTTTGTACGGCCATAAACCACTGTGCCCCCCCATCCACACAGTGATGCACAGCCATACAAAAACCCCTCCTCTACATGCTACATGGATACAGTACTGTCAGCCACCCGGCACTTAAATCAATACAAAATATGAAGCTTCCACATTTACTGGTTCAGTCTATTTAATGAGCACGTTATGTCAAGCTTATTTCATAGCACACATTCAGCTAAAATGAATGTTCAAATATAGATATCCATTTCAATGTCTGTTTTTATTGTTTATCATTCTCAGGGCAAGGATGTTCCACTGGTGACAAGGTACACTGATGTAGATGCTTGGTGACTTATGGAAAAACTGACTGGCAACTGCCGTTAATATCCATATTAATTTAACTGACTAATTAAGACAATCTGGGTTTTAGAAATGTAACCTTGTACTGAACATACTTCATTCATCATATATTTATTCAGTATGTTCACCCACCTTTTATAGCATTTAATGTCATCGGTAATTTTTGCTCCTTAATTTAAGTTCTGATTTTATATTGTTATTTCACCGTTTACAGATTTCTCACATTTTTCAAGTAAAGCTCACATAACTGTTATGTAATGTTCAGGAAGCACCTGGCTTTCACAGTGCTTTTCATTGTGTCCTGCCCATAATTTATTGCAAATACTGGTAATTTTAAAAGGAAACAGAATTAAAAGCCTACCAGATCCAGTGGAATGTCTTATCTACATTTCACAGACATTTCAAACTAGAACAGTCTGAAATGGAACAAAAAAAGGCACAGCATTTCAGGGCTGCAAAAACTGGCTTCAATAACCTTAATCAGTAACATTAATCTTAATCTTCTTCTCTGAAGTGCAATATATTTTTCAAAATAAAGCTAGTTCAATGAAATTCAGTTACATTTGGCAGCAGAGTGATGGTTTGAGGCTCGGTTGTTGGGACAAAAAAGTTGGGACAGTGTGTAAAATGTGTAAAATGCACATAAAAGCAGAAAGAAGTGTGAAAATTCTCTTTTACATCTATTTAATTGAAAACAGTACAAAGAAAAGATAGTTAATGTTTTACCTTATCAACTTTATTGATTTTTGTAAATATGCACTATTTCAAAATTTGATGCCTGCAACACGTTCCAAAAAAGTTGGGACAGGGGCAAAAAAAAGACTTGGAAGTTCCACAGGAAGACAGGTGATGCTATCATGACTTGGTATAAAAATATATCAAAAAACTCTTGATATCTTATTTTCAGGTACTGTTACAAGCGATACTATAACCTCTCTGCATTTGAATGGATCTCTATAGGAATTGGGGGTGTGACTAGATTAAGCTGTAAATTACACAGGAATAGTATGGAACCCATGGTTGGCTAAATGGCTGTAAGTCAAATATTTTCATAAAACTTATATTTAAAAATTAAAGAGGATTATAAAATTTCATTTCACACCTATGTTGTTAATAGGAATATTTTTGGGATTTTAAGATGTTTTCAGATTTTAAGACTTTTAACATATTGTTTTGAAATTGTGAATTCTTCTCTGGAACAAGGGCATTTACTTGTACTCAGCAGGTATAGTTAAAAAAAATGTAAAAAGTTTTAAAAAAAGTTTTTTAATTAGTCCAAATAAAAAGGAATAAAGCCGGATATGTATTTCATACATAAAACATTTAAATGTACATTTTCACCAGAAAATGTTTGATTTAATTTGTTGTTTTAAATAAAAATGTCCTGGTTAGGTCTGCATATCTCTGTACATTCTGTCCTGTTTAGGTCTGTATCTCTGTACATTCTGTCCTGGTTAGGTCTGTATCTCTGTACATTCTGTCCTGTTTAGGTCTGTAAATCTCTGTACATTCTGTCCTGTTTAGGTCTGTATCTCTGTACATTCTGTCCTGTTTAGGTATGTATCTCTGTAAATTATGTCCTGGTTAGGTCTGTATCTCTGTACATTCTGTCCTGGTTAGGTCTGTATCTCTGTAAATTCTGTCCTGTTTAGGTCTGTATCTCTGTAAATTATGTCCTGGTTAGGTCTGTATCTCTGTACATTCTGTCCTGGTTAGGTCTGTATCTCTGTAAATTCTGTCCTGTTTAGGTCTGTATCTCTGTAAATTCTGTCCTGGTTAGGTCTGTATCTCTGTAAATTCTGTCCTGTTTAGGTCTGTATCTCTGTAAATTCTGTCCTGGTTAGGTCTGTATCTCTGTAAATTCTGTCCTGTTTAGGTCTGTATCTCTGTACATTCTGTTCTGGTAAGGTCTGTATCTCTGTACATTCTGTCCTGGTTAGGTCTGTATCTCTGTACATTTTGTCCTGTTTAGGTCTGTATCTCTGTAAATTTTGTCATGCTGTGAAAAGAGGGAGGTTTTTGTAATGAGTTGTATCACTGTGACCCGCTAGATTCCACAGTGATTAACACCTGTACAAAAACCTCGCCTGGGCTGCACACTTCTACTGTGATCAGAGGTACGCTATATATTCTATCTTCTTTAATTTAGACCTTCTTAATGTATATTTCAGAATTATTTACTATTTTGACATATCATTTGCATTCATAATATTTACTGTTATAGCCAGTTACTTTCTAGTACTTATTTTCCATCATCAAAATAAGTGCACATTTACAACACTATAGTGTGATGACCCAAACATAGTTTTATACGCCCTTGCACATTTTATTGCTATTTCATTCGATCTTGAGTTACAATCCAAAGGAAAACATGCATTTAAAAAAAATATTTTCCTGAAAAATGTTTTGCATAAATTTTCCCAAAATATTTAATGATTGAACACCTTAGCTTGTAGCTTGCTGGTATACTGTATGGTTCATATTACTTAATCTGTACTGGCTGGTAAACACATTTGAGTGATTGTGATTAGTGTGTTAATATCTAATTAGGAATTCTGACTTTGCTGTCCTTTCAGGCAGAGAATGTCCCTCTGGTTTAAAACCCCCAGGCGCTGTAAAAGGCTACACAGTAGGACAAAGCCTTTGGTGCAGAGACTGTCAGGTTAACATGGCGACCTGAGATAATCACTCAAAGTCTGCTTCAGCGTCTCTGTTTCTGTACAAACGGCTATGGATTTATCACCTGCAAACCCAAGGACATATTTATGGGGTTCTGGCAAAGAGTAAGTCTAATCAGGAATACATTTTTTTTTTTTTTAAACCACAACAAATTCAAAACTGTGCTGACGGAAAAGACGTTCTGCATCTACATTCTGCGACAAAATGTAGATCCCATTAATGTGAGTATAAAATACTTGTGAGCATAATTGATATTTGAGTTATTATAATAGAATTTAGGTTCATTTTCAACTTCAGTTATTATAAGAAAGAAAGCAGTCTCTACAGTCACAGGGCAGCATGCGCGGAGAAGAACATTATGGATTATATGTCATGGATGGTGTGACCTGGGGCCACATAAGATAACATTACGTTAATTTAAATCTTAAATTTAATACACAAAATACACTCTTAGTGTAAAATCATCGTGTTTTACATGTATATGGTTTTATTTCTGCTGTGCAATACTGAGACTATGTTTCACTGTAAAAATGTGCACATGGACCAGTTGGAGGTTTTTGTTTAGCGTTGTATCACTGTGGCTACTCCCGTCATACACAGTGATTTATGGCTGTACAAAAACTCTACGCCTTCATGAAACATGCGCTCATCTCCCTCTTCTTTGAAGGACATATTCTATTTTTTGTTTTGAAAAGGTGAGCAGAGGAAATGCGGTAACGTTGACATACACCAATGGTCCTTTGGGGCGGAACTTCAAATAAATTAAACAAAAACAGTGTCCAATATATAAAAGTGTTAGTCTTTTTTTTTCACAAAAGCAGTTACACTATATCAGTAATATTAATAAGTGATAATAATATGTAGATAATGCTTGTGAAACTGCAAAAATTTCAGGGTGGAATCAATTCAAAGCACCTAAATAGAACAAAATGTATTCTAATATAATACATTTGGCCCTTTTAAGCTGTTAGAGTAATTAACACTGAACGTTTTTATTGTGTTTATGTTAAAAAGGGGGGCATATCTGTATAATAACTTGGTAGAGCCCTGATACACCAAAATATATTATGCAAATAATTTTTTTTTTAAAAAGTATGAATTCAAATGTCTTAGTCTTGATGACTGGTAGGTTTTAAATCAAGTTGTATTTGATCTATTTTGTTTTGCTATGATGCTTTTCTATATAAAGCAAAAAGGCCAAATGGCATTATAGATTACATTATTTTACTAATATTATTGGAGAGATTAAATGTGTTTCTGGTGGGTGAACACAGAATTTAGGCGAATATACAATATCTATCCGAATATCAGCATGTTAATGATAGAAAAATGTCTGTACAACATTTCACCAACTTAAACGAATTGTCATAATAATTGAATAACTTATAATCTGAACAAAACATTCTAAGCGTTAAGCAATCCAGGATGTTAGACGTGATAAGCCTATTTCCAGCACAAAGCTTTATTTATGATTTATTCTAATATACACACAGATGAGCCTATAAGCTGAATGAGTGTTAGGAGCGTTGCTATAAAACAGGAGGGTTTTTGTCATGGCCGGTAGCACTGTGCCCCCGTAGTTATCACAGTGATAAACCTCCATTCAAAAACCTACAGGCGTAAAAATTGAGATTATCTAGCACCACCCAGAGGGCCAGTGCTCTGAAATTTTATTCAGCACACAAAGTCTTCAGTTCACTTCAGTGGTTGTGAAAAGTAACCTGGATAGATAAAGTTCAGGTAGCTTAATAAACAATAAATACATAAATACATAAATAAACACTTTTTTTAATAACCACGGTAGATATATTACAGGCACTTTGGCTGCTTTTGATTTCTTGACAGTAGCATTACAGCCTGCTATGTCTTAAGTGTTATTCAGCTTCTTCGCGTCACTTACACACACACACACACACACACACACACACACACACACACACACACACACACACACAAACAACATTCTTTTAACTCTTGCAAAGAAGGCATATGATTCTGCATGATTATTATATATGCTATATGCTTGAAATATTAATTGTGCAATACAGTGGGCTCCAGAATTATTGGCACCCTTGACTGGCAATGCACAAAAACTACTTTTAAAAAATAAACAAAATAATTATTGAGAAAAACTCAAAATGGCAAGATATTGTAGTGTATTAATGTTTCAGTGGAACCAACCAAGATCATACATTTATTTAATAAAAAATACATTTCACCAAAATTAAGTTTTCATAATTATTGGCACCCCTGGTTTAGTACTTGGTGCAATCACCTCTGGGAAGGATAACGGTATGAGTATTTTCCTGTAATGTTTGACAAGATCAAGGAACACATGTGGAAGGATTTTGGACCATTCCTTTATGCAGATCCTTTCAAGATCCTTCACATTCTTGGGTTTGCGCTTAACAACTGACCTCTTCAGTTCAGCCCACAAGTTTTCCATTGGAGTCATGTTGAATCATTTCTGTGTGGCGTTTGAGGAATAGATTGGGCCATTGTCTTGCTGGAAAGTCCACCTATGGCCAAGTCTCAACCTTCTGGCAGAGGCAACTACATTGCTACTTGGTGGAATTCATTATGCCATTGATCTTAACCAGTGCCCCAAGACCGCTGGAATTAAAACAGCCCCAAAACATTGCTGACCCACCACCATATTTGACCGTGGGTATGGGGTGCCTCTTCTTGTATGCATCTCTGTTTCGATGCCAAACATGTCGATGCTGTATCTGACAAAACATTCCATTTTGGTCTCATCTGACCACAGCACCTTCGTCCAGTCATAATTTAAATGGCGTTTGGCAAACTCCAAATGTCCAAACTGAACGTTTTGGTCAGATACAGCATCGGCATGTTTGGCGTCAAAATGCATATAAGGAGAGGCACCCCATACCCACGGTGAAATATATGGGGAGCCAAATGCGACATAAAAAGGTTGTTATTATACTGTGCATTTTTTCCCAAATTAAACAAGAAAATGTCCCTTTTTTCTATATTTATGATCTTTGAATAAACAGATGTAAATATTAAATGTACAATCCCAAAACTATATATTTAAGCTAAATGTTTTATTATTTAGTGGTTTTTAACATTTAGCTAAATGTATAATAGTTTAGCTAACTATGAACATTTAACTAAATGTATGAAACAATTAGCTAAATATTTAATTAAATGTATAAATAATTTAGCTAAATGTACAAAATGTTTACAGAATGTATGAAACATTTAGCTAAATATTTATCAAAATATATAAAACATTTACTAAATGTATGAAACATTCATCTAAATATTAATCAAAATGTATGAAAGATTCAGCTAATCATTTAACTAAACATACAAAACATTTGCTAAATGTATGAATCATTAAATGTAGGGTAGTGTTAAGCTTGGCACAGAATTACACAGTGGGGACATTTATGAATGACCATGGCTTTTGGGTCATTTCTTTCCAATACTGCCAAATGTTCATTTTTTCAAAGATCTTATAACAATCTCTTGACAGTTAAAATTGCATTGCAGACTACTAATAAAACCAATTGAAAGATTAATATTACACAGTCAAAAAGATTAATAGAGGATAGAAAGATACTACTTACAGAGAGGAAGTGATAGATATAGAAAAATAAAGAGGAGAGAGACTATATAGAAGACAGAGGGTATTGGTTCGCTGCTTGATCGATTTTTTTTGCAAACAAATCGAATAAGTTAGCTAAATTGCTACATAACTAACGGAATTTCAGTAACGGTCGTGTAGGCTAGTTGCACACTCAAGGGAATCGGTTATGTTTACTTCAGCTACAGCTCTAGTGCCAGCTTGATCCTGTAGAAAAAATATCCATTTCTATCATTGATCTTATCGCAGATAGGAGTGATTACAATGCCCCCAATCGCAGCGCTATGCATGAATGGGGTGTAATACAATTCTTACTACTTAATATACAGTATTTGACCAGATTTTCCCCCAAATTAAATTGTAATGTTTGTTTGATCTACCTTTTACCTTTAAAAATGTCTAACTATAGAATAATAATTTTTATGAGATAATAACAAGACTAATTTATAGTTCCATTGTTAATACAGTTGCTGTGGAAACTATCCTGCCGTAGGCCTACTGGTCTGACTCCATCTCAGCGTTGTCTCAATTGATTGAACTCGTCTTTGAACGTGACTCATTTAATCTGACCCCCCTCTGTCACCCCCTTTGACTCTGCTGAATTGACTGTTTCCTTATGCATCAGTCTCGACTGATTTGATTGCTGTTTTGTAGTTGAATTCTACTGGTCTAACTAACAAATTCTAAATTTACCTCACTCCTCTATTCAGCATTGATACCTGTGGTACGACAGACACCCCAAATGAGCACCTTTCATTACACTAATTCACCTCCTGTAGCCTACATTGAATCCATAGCTTTGACTTTTCCAGGCTGTACTGACACCATGTGACATCTCTTTGTGTTGAAGCAGGAAGATCTGTATGCAAATCAGTCCGCTGCTATAACAGACCCTGCCAGTGAGAACGCCCGAGGTGCTTTCCTTCCCTCAGTGAATACTGGAAGTCAGCCGCTCCTCTAAAAAGACTGCAAGCAGTAGTGCAAGTGGGAGTTTGCTGGTAATTCACTACTTCTTAGAAGGATTGCTCTTGGTGGATGTTTGATTTACTCCGTTTTCCTGACTGCAACTGCACTGCAGATATGGTCCGTCTGCTCATTCTTTCCTTGGCCTTTCTCCCATGTAAGTACTCGATGACTCCAGTCTCAGATCTTCACGTTACCATTTGTATGCCTTTCGTGGTGATAATGTGCCATTTTGTATGAGACCAAACTATATATTTCACCCAGAAATGACAGTATGAACGTAATGACTTAGCAGTTTACTGTCTTGATAATGCAGTCTAACCCAAGGTTTTTTCCTGCCATTAATCTCCTGTCTTAGGTTTGGACGCCATCACTTTGACCTCTTCCCCCGCTCAGATCAAATCACTTGGGCGGTCTGTCAAGGTATCCTGCCAGGTCTCCGGGTACGCCTTGACAAGTTATGGCACAAGCTGGATTCGGAAGCGTCCAGGGAAAGCCATGGAGTGGATGGGAATAATCTGGGGAGGGGGAAGCATTGATTCTCCTTCATCATTTAAGAGCCGGTTCACCATCTCCAGAGACAGCAGCAACGTGCTGTACCTAGACATTATCAGCCTGCAGACTGAGGACACAGCTGTGTATTACTGTGCTCGCCCCCCACAGTGAAGCAGAGCAGCACCATGCCTGTTCAAAAACTCACTCGCTGCTTCAGAGTCACACCCTCTCATCCTCCCCTGCAGAACAATGAGTCACTAGCTGCTTCAGAGTCACACCCTCTCATCCTCCCCTGCAGAACAGTGAGAGATTCCTAATCATGAGCCAGCTGCCTCTACAGTTCAATTGCTACTTAAAAAGGCAATAGAAATATGTATAATGTATTATACTGCAGTTTACACTAACCTATAATCTACAGAGTGTTTACACCTCTCTCAACCACACTTTCTTTCCCATTGTACAGAACCACAGACATATTTTCATCTTATATTTGTAGTTTTTATAATTTTTTGCTTTTTTCAGAATGTTCTTTTTGTTTTTTTTATTGGACCTCATTTTTATCGTGGGTAACTGTGTTTCAACAACTGATTTCCCATGCTCGGTTTTGAGAACGGGGATGTAGGAAACATTCATTTAAATCTATACACGAGGCGTCACTTACGTACTCGAGTGCGCCACTACCATCCTTATACAACTGGTGGCATAGTTTTTGCATAATAAATCAGTCTCATAAAATGTATACTATTCTCAAAAGAGAATACTAACTAAAAATGGGTAACTTGAATTAATAATTAAATTAATTACCAATAAAATCACAATATTATGTACTCAGTTGATACCAAATTTATATAAATGATTCAGCTAAAAGGTGAAGGCATTTGGGGAATCCCTGTGATTAGCATTGGCTGACTCAGTTCAACACAAGTGCAACATTAATACACACAATCTTGGAAAATGTAATATTTTATTGAACACAAACAGAGCAAAGCACCAAATATTAAATATGATACTCATGTCAGAAAGTGAAACTCATATATTATATAGATTCATTACACAGAGTGAAATATTTCAAGCCTTTATTTCTTGTAATTTTGATGATTATGGCTTACAGCTAATGAAAACCCAAATTCAGTGTCTCAGAAAATTAGAATATTACATAAGATCAATAAAAAAGGATATTTTAAACAGAAATGTCAGCCTTCTGAAAAGTATGTTCATTTCTATGCACTCAATACTTGGTTGGGGCTCCTTTTGCATGAATTACTGCATCAATGCGGCGTGGCATGGAGGCGATCAGCCTGTGGCACTGCTGAGGTGTAATGGAAGCCCAGGTTGCTTTGATAGCGGCCTTCAGGTCGTCTGCATTGTTGGGTCTGGTGTCTCATCTTCCTCTTGACAATACCTCATAGATTCTCCATGGGGTTCAGGTCAGGCGAGTTTGCTGGCCAATCAAGCACCGTAATACCATGGTCATTGAACCAGCTTTTGGTACTTTTGGAAGTGTGGGCAGGTGCCAAGTCCTGCTGGAAAATGAAATCAGCATCTCCATAAAGCTTGTCAGCAGAAGGAAGCATGAAGTGCTCTAAAATTTCCTGGTAGATGGCTGCGTTGACTGTGGACTTCAGAAAACACAGTGGACCAACACCAGCAGATGACATGGCACCCCAAATCATCACTGACTGTGGAAACTTCACACTGGACTTCAAGCAACATGGATTCTGTGCCTCTCCACTCTTCCTCCAGACTCTGGGACCTTGATTTCCAAATTAAATGCAAAATGTACTTTCATCTGAAAAGAGGACTTTGGACTACTGAGCAACAGTCCAGTTATTTTTCTTCTTAGCTCAGGTAAGACGCTTCTGACGTTGTCTCTGGTTCAGGAGTGGCTTGACACGAGGAATGCGACATTTGTAGCCCATGTCCTGGATTCGTCTGGTGGCTCTTGATGCACTGACTCCAGCCTCAGTCCACTCTTGTGAAGCTCCCCCAAATTCTTGAATGGATTTTGCTTGACAATCCTCTCAAGGCTGCGCGGTTATCCCTGTTGCTTGTGCACCTTTTCCTACCACACTTTTTCCTTCCACTCAACTTTCTATGAATATGCTTGGATACAGCACTCTGTGAACAACCAGCTTCTTTAGCAATGACCTTTTTGTTACGATCCGCTCCTGCTTCCCTTCCCTTCCTTGGCGTTTTCCTCTGTTTCCCTGAACCTGATTGTGTCATGTCTGCGTTCATTGCCTAATTGTGTCTACATTGCACATTTACTTCTCGCACCACATCTTAATTACACAATTCACACTTAATTGCTTTCACCGCATTCCTCATGCGTTTTCTAATTGTTCAATCAATTAGCTGATTTCGCACGCATTTTCCCGCAAGCTGCAGATTATCAGCTCTAATGACACTAGTTATATTTACCGTGCTGTTCCTGTGATTTGTTGTCAGAGTATTACGGTCCTTGTCGCGTTTGTACTTGTTTCCCGATTTTCTAGTTACTGACTCCGGCTATACGAACCAGGTCTGGATGCCACACGCCCTGGCTTCCCTGTGTGGATCCTGACTCGGCCACCGCCTGATCCTTCGCTATGACCCAGGCTAAAGACCACTCCTGGCTACTTCGCCTGATCCTGCTCACCAGTTCACTGTGGGTTCCACAGTGGACATTGTCCTTGTGCTGACAGAGAATAAAGACTCTTTATTTTCTAAATTCTGTCTCGTCGTGCATTTGGGTCCTTACCTGCCAGTCTGTCACAGAATACTCTGACCAGACATGGACCCAGCCGACGCGGAAACAAATTCGCCACGCCCTCACCTACCAGGCTACCCAGATCGCCCAGCAAGGCAGCCGCCTGGACGAAGCACTGGAGCTGTTTCGGGGCATGGCGGAACGGACAACCCAATTGTGCACAACACTTGATTGAGCGCTAGCTACTAAAACAGCAATCGTTTAAGAACTGTGTAAAATTGTGTTTCGTCCCCTTCTGCAGATGCTCATTGTGACATCACACTGACGGAGTCTGAGTCACAGATGAAGAAGCCTGGAGATTCTGTGAGGCTCTCCTGTAAAGTTACTGGATTCTCCCTCAGCAGCGAAAGTGTGCACTGGGTTCGACAGGCTCCTACCAAAGGGCTGCAATGGGTTGGATACTACAGCAGATCTCCTGACAGTTGTTTCAAAGCAACAGAAGATTCAGACAACAGCATTGCGTACTTAGACATCACAGATCGCCAGTCCTCAGACACAGCTGTGTATTGCTGTGTCTGAAAGGCACAGTGTGAGAGTTTACGGCCCTGCTTTGCAAAAATCCTCCACAGATGATTGAACAGGCAATATGTGAACGGCTGTGCTGTGTGGCCTCAGTTCATCACACTAAATATATTTCCTGTAAGTTTTTTTTTTTTTAATATTCATGAAACTAGTTCAGAATATTTCCAAAACAAGACAAGAATGACACAAACAAGGTCCTGACTCCAGCATTTAATCAGGATGCTTTCTGTATTATGTGATCATACGCTGTCTGTATTGGACATTCTTATTAGATTGATTTGTGATGTACTGAGTACTTCCTGGCTCCGCTCTCCCACCTTCAACTGTCAGAAAACTCCCTGGATTCACTATGAATAATAATGCAATACAAAGCTGTACTGATAGATAATAATTATAACTGCATTATGATCTGAACCCCGTTGAAGAGAAGGGTGTTCTCGGCACACTAGTATAATCACAGTAATGGAAAAAATATCTCTGAATCATTGTAAAACTTATATTAAATGATTCAGTCTGCAGAGACAGAGAAATAGCGGTCTGCAGCCTTGCTTATCTGAAGGTTTCTGTCTATCTCTCAGTCAGCCAAAGTGAACCAGAGACAAAACATACATGTGTGTGTAAGGGGTGTGTGCGTGCATATTTCTGTCTCTCTTTCTGTCTCTCTCTCTTTCTCCCTACTGTCTATCTTTTCTCTATGAAACTGCAGGCTTGTGGCCTCTGACCCACAAACCAGGCGCAAGGCCCATCTTATCGCTAAAGAGCCAGATGAGACACTTCATATTGAATCCTGAAAACAAGACGACTCTAGGTGACCAAATAGTATTGAAAATTGTTTGTATGACGTTAAAAGCTAGGGGTCACTGTGCGCTCATCCAATATGTATTATCTAACCAATCATTGACTTTGTATATTCCACTCTATGCCTATGTATTAACTGTGCACCAATCAGAGGTAGGATAATCGATGTATTAGCTTTTTGGTTATATATGGCGGAAATTGCCTCCGTCTCTTCAGTTCATGCTTGGCCACCTTGTGTGTGAAAGTACTGGACTCTTTCTGCAGAAAAATTAATCCTTTTCTTCTTGGATGTTCCTGGTTGTGCTAAGAAGAGAAATTCCTCTGCTCAAAAAAGGCTACAGCTATGACTGCTCTATGTAAACAGTGTGTGATCTGCCCTCCCAGTGAGGAGGAGTTCATGCTAACTCTGAGCTCTTCCTTCTACATTTACCTCTCTGCACTGAGGGAGGAGGGTCTAGTGTTGTTGGAGACTGCCTGTAGGACTATCAGACTGCAGTCAAAGACTTTCATCATGACTCTTATAACCAGCCTGCTTCTGATCTCAGTATTATTTTCAAGTATGATTTAATTGTCATTCATTACATTTTTGCCAAAATTATATTTGTGAGGTTGTGCATTGTGACTTCTAAGTCTTTCTTAATTTCACAGGTGTTAAATGTCAGATACTGACTGAGTCTGAACCAGCAGTTAAAAAGCCTGGCGAATCCCACAAACTGACCTGTACAGCCTCTTGGTTCACATTCAGCAGCTCTGGGATTAATTGGATCAGACAGGCTCCTGGGAAGGGACTTGAGTGGTTGGCATATCACTATACCAGCTCTAATGTGCACTACGCCCAAGCTGTTCAGGGAAGATTCACCATCTCCAGAGACAACAGCAAGAACCAGCTGTATTTACAGATGAACAGCCTGACAGCTGAAGACACTGCTGTGTATTACTGTGCCAGAGACTCACAGTGAGAGAGAGTGAGGGGAGAGCCGCATTAAAACATCTTCCCCTTTATCATACACAGCTAGTGTATACAACTGGATTCAATGAATGAATTAAATAACAATACACTTAAACATTAAAATAATTAAAAATAAATGGTTCCTATAGTTTATTGTACAGACATGTCTACGTCAGTAACTTGCATGTACCCATAAGCTTTACATATTGATCAGATTGTAATCAGATTTAGGTGAATAAAGGCTTACATTTCATTCATAAACAGTTTAAATTATGCTCTCATTAATGAACCTGCAATTATGGTGTTATGCACTGCCTGGGATGCTTTATACACGCTTTATTTAGTCCATGATATAAAGTGTGACCCATATTGTTATCGGTTTATTGGCAGCTTTTGAAGATAACTGTTCTAAACTGTCAGTGAAATAAAGGAGGACCTGGCAATCTAACTTATGTAAATTCATATTTAACACACAGTATCCCTACAGTAACAAAAGTACAAGACACAGACGTACATGTATGTGTCCAGTATGCAGTAAATGAAGAAATATAAACAGACTTACTGGGGATACTGGAGTCTCTGCATGTGAGCACAAACACACATTAAAATGGGCTTTTACTGTGGTTCCTTTTTTACCAGGAGAATGTACCAAAAATAGCACTAAGAACAAGTTCTCTGGTGAACATCTTTGTATTTCTTGTAAAAAAAAGTTAAAGTGTAGTACAGTGTGTAAATATTATAAGCATTAATTCTGAAACAATATGATGAATCCATAAACATTGTAACTCAGCTAAAGTAACAATATATAGTAACAAGGGTTGAGACTTAAACTAATGGTATTTTTAGCACTTTTTTGTTATACACATTATAAAGTGTGAACCATTTTTGAAGTATTTAAATGGTAAATGTTTTGAGAGTTTGGAGTTTTGTATTTATTAATTATTGAGGTAATAAAGGATGTCTGCTCAGTGCAATTTCTATGTATGTAAATGAGTCCTGTTTTCTTTTTACACTAATTAAAGGTCGATATACAAACCAACCTGCTCTTGGTATTTAAATCCATGAATAAAAACACTCAATAAACAGTTGTACTGAGTTCACTTGTTTCTTTCATGGAAGCACAACTATATAAAAAACCTGCTGTCATTTACATGAGCTTTTTCTGTAAATATAATTATTTTTAAGATAACAATGCACTCAAAATGCAACAAGACAGAATCCCAGTGAATTTTAATGTATTTTTATCAATCGCAATGTAATATACTACATTGTGCTGATGCAATTCCAAGTTTAATCTTTAAACATTGTTACTGATTTAAATCCCAGAGCAATGCTGGTGGAAGCAGTCTGCTGTTTTTAATTATCCTCCAGGAGGGGGCAGCAGTGCTTCCAAAATGGATTTTCAGATCCTCTGATTTGATCTTGTTTTTCTCCTTCATCCAACCCCCAGAGATTTAAACAAATTCAGTTCCGAGTATTTCCTATAAATGCCACTGAGAATTCTCCTCCCAACACAGGAGCATCACCTGTAAGACAGAGAGGGAGATCTGTGTGTGACAATGGAAGCAATTGTAGCATTAGCAGTGTTGCTGGGAACTTTATCTTGTAAGTCAGCTGGCTGTATTCCTATTTTTTTTTATAATTAACATTTTTCTTTTTTCAAAGCAGTACTTATAGATAATTTAAAATAAATAGTTTATAATTGTTATGTTGTTTGTTTCCAAAGTTATACTACTTGATACATTTACAAACATTGTTTTTATTTCTGTATCCATAGATGGCCACTGTGTTGAACTCACACAGCCAGGCTCTATGGTTGTAAAACCAGGACAATCTCTGACCATCTCATGTAAAGTCTCTGGGTATTCCCTGACTAGTACCTACTGTACACACTGGATCCGACAACCTGCAGGGAAAGCACTAGAGTGGGTTGGAGGCATTTGCTATGATGGAAGCACTTATTACAAAGATTCACTAAAGAGCAAGTTCACTGTGTCCAGAGACACCTCCAGCAGCTCAGTGTCTTTACAAGGGAGCAGCCTGCAGACTGGAGACTCAGCTGTGTATTACTGTGCCCGAGAGTCACAGTGAGAGAAAGTAATGTGGGACTGATACAAAAACCGCTTCACACTTCACTTCACACTGGCAGCAATTTGATACTGAAAACAACAGAACGGACATAAATTCAGCGTGACACAAAGTATTAACATAAAGTCTAAAAGTGAAATGTACAAATAGAGACGCCTGATCATTATATAAATATATTTCTTGACGAATAAAAATTGATACTTAAAAAAACAAGGTTATCAGTAATTGAAAGAGAAGCATGAAAGAAAAATCACAGTATTACTATTTGTCTGCAAAACAAAAGAGGGCCTTCACACTTTATTTGAAGCGTCAGTTCATTGGAATGAGAGTAGCAGTCTTCTGTCATATATTCATCCTCTTAATATAATGCTTTTCCTGCTCTGTCTTAATTAACAAAAGGAAAAATAACTCCAACAAAACATATTTTCAGCTGTCAAGCCCCTCATCCCCACAACAAAACATGTTTTAATAGCCATTTAGAGTGTAATTTAACATATAATTTATTTACACATATAAACTGTTTAAACTCTTGTGTCCCCTGAAAGGTTATATTAAACTGCACTTTGATTGAAACTAGACTGAGGATTGTGAAGTTTAATGATTAGCCGTATGATCTAACTGATCTCATGTCCGTTGCAGTAGTAGCTGCTGTCTGACCAGAGTGAGGCTGTGCAATGAGACTCAGTTCAGATGGAGGCTTTAGAGCAGCAGAAATAAAGCACTGGAACATGGCAGCTGGTCTTTAAAAAGTGAAATTAAAGTTATTTATTATCATTGAGTCAAAGGAGGACCGTTCAGTATAATTTCTGTATATTTAAATGGACCAAATTGTCACTGTACACTAACAAAAGATACAGATACAAACCTACCTGTTCTTAATATCCACAAAATATCTATATACTACAACTAAACTGAAATCATCTGATTTTGGTCCCCATGGAATCACAAACAACAGTTACAGTCATTTACATTTGTAAAAGTGTGCTCGACTCTCACAGTGAACAACAGTGAGAGAATCTGAATGACGGGCCAGTTGTATTTTTATTAGGAATCTCAGAGAAGTAAAGGTACAATCACATAAAAGCTATAGAGATATGTGCATACTGCAGGCTGCACTAATCTATAATGTACAGAGTGGTGTTTACACCTCTCCCACCCCTCTTTCTTTCCCATTGTACAAAACCACATGCAGAAGTGCAGCTTATTGTTGTAGTTTTTCCTACATTTTTATTGATTTTTCTTATTGTACCTCATGTTTCTACGAACAAATTTGGTTCAACATTTGATTTCACATTTGGGTTTCAGCATGGGAATAATATGAATAAGAAATTTATCATTTTGAGTTATTTCAATACATTTTCGAGCAAACAAGTGATAGATATGTTGGAGATTTTCAGTTTCTCCAAGGAAGTTTTATTTTCCTGCCACAGTCCTGTTTACATGAATCTCAATGGATGTGATGTCTTGGAATGTAATTTACATAGCTGTAGTCTAGGGCTATGTCCCAAACCGCATACTCCCGTGCTCCGCACTACCGTACTTTATTCATGTGTGATGGTTTCCAGTTGTGGAGAATCAAATGTGAAGAGAATTGGAATCAAAACAAGTCACCCACAAAGCTGGGGACCACTAATAGCTTAAACCCAGAAAGGGTTAAGGGGTTAAAACAGCCAAATAATAATCAGCCCATGTAATATCGTATCGACTGGGCGGCAGTGTAGTATAATGGTTAAGGAACTGGCCTTGTAACCCAAAGGTTGCAGGTTCAATTCTCAGGAAGGACACTGCCGTTGTACCCTTGAGCAAGATACTTAACCTGAATAGCGTCAGTATATATCCAGCTGTATAAATGGATAGTATGTAAAAAAAAAAATGTTAAAAGGTTGTGTAAGTTGCTCTTGATAAGAGCGTCTGCTAAATGCCTGAAATGTAAAACAGGGCAAACTCGAAGACAAAGTAATTTTAGGATGAGAGGCGTGCGCCTCCTACAAGCAGAACTTTTACTGCAAGGTCATAAAACAGCTAGAGACACTTCTGTCTGAAGAGATAGATGAGGTTTGGAAGTCCAGATTAAAAAGGTTCTACACCTGTTTGGGTAAAGTGGACTTTGCAGAATGTGAAGATCTTTATAAACGCTGTGTGATCTGCCCTCCCAGTGAGGAGGAGTTCATGCAAACTGAACTCTTCCTTCTACATTTACCTCTCTGCACTGAGGGAGGAGGGACTGTTGTTGGAGACTGACTGTAAGACCATCAACACAAACTGCAGTCAAAGACTTTCATCATGACTGTTATAACCAGATTGGTTCTGATCTCAGTATTCTTTACAAGTATGTTTTAAATGCCCATTAATTTTTTTTAGTAATATGTAATTTTGTGAGGTTGTGGATTGTCTTTTTAAATTTCTTATGCTCACATCACTCTCTCCCTCTCTTATTCTCTCTCCTCTTTTTCTTTCTCTGTACTTCATCACATCTAAAACAAGACTTTTATTCTCATTGCAGGTGTTCAGGGTGAGATTGTCCTGATGGAATCTGAAGCAGTGGTAAAGAGACCAGGAGACTTTCACAAACTGACCTGTACAGCCTCTGGGTTCACATTCAGCAGCTACTGGATGGGCTGGATCAGACAGGCTCCTGGGAAGGGACTGGAGTGGATCTCAATCATTGAAAATGACAGTGATAATAAATTTTATTCCAAGTCTGTTCAGGGAAGATTCACAAATAGCAGAGACAACAGCAAGAACCAGCTGTATTTACAGATGAACAGCCTGACAGCTGAAGACGCTGCTGTGTATTACTGTGCCAGAAGAGACACACAGTGAGAGAGAGAGTGAGGGGAGAGCCGTACAACAACCTCTTCCCCTTTATCATACAGAGCTATGGCAGAAAGCTTGATATTAAATAACAATATAAGCCTGAGCCCTGACTATAACTCTTTACATGAAACTGTTACCACAACAGTCCTTAGGTAATTCATTCTGTTTTTATTGGCTTTAAAAAAAAAATAAGTACAGAGATTAAAAATGTATGAATATTTAAAAAGTTAACTTGTCTTTGTGTCTGTGAGGGAGAGACATTATTAATTTAGAAAACAAATGCACATTTTATTCCATGACTTGTTTCTACCTAAATATCTACTCTATGTACAAACCCCAATTCCAGAAAGGTTGGGACAGTATGTAAAGTGTACCTAAAAGCAGAAAGCAGTGTTTTGTAAATTCTCTTCACTGTAGTGCACTCTTCACTGCCATTATTAAAAGCAAAATCAAAAAAGAAAATGAGGAAAACAGGAAAGAACACTTCAAAAAAAGCACAGGCTAAGTGTTTTATGTTGTTATACGAATTAAGTTACAAAAACGGTTCAATGTATTGCATCTACTGTATGTTCAACACACACTATATTCGTATTTACTGCTAAACAAAAACAGCCAAACTGCCTCGTTTCAGCTGTATTAGCTAAATGAAGTCCAGGTACTTCAGCCCTCAGTCTCCTCATCTTATGAGCTGAACTCTCTCTCTAACACCTTGATGGCTTTGATGTCACTCCCTGTTTAATCTGTGACTATAACACACTTTAAAGGTTAAATAAAGTGCCATCTTTCTTCTAAAAGTGTGTTTAGTACTTATTCAGTTATACGTGATATAAAGTGTGACCCATTTTTGCAATACATTTAACGTACATTTTAGAGACGTGTAAAGTTATTTATCGTCAATAAGGTAAAGGACGACTACTCAGGACACTTTCTTTAACTGTAAATGAGCCTATTTTCACTGTCACTAACAAAAGGTACAAACCTACCTGTTCTTGGTGAATCTGTAATCCATTAATAAGAACACGCTGTAAACAGATATACTGAAGTCGCCTGTTTTTTTCACAAAAGCAAAAACCTACAAAAAAATCTATTGTCATTTACATGAGCTTTTCCCTGTAGTTGCATTTATTGTGAGATTAACACACACAAATTCAAGAAATAAGGCAACACAAATTAACTTTGTTATATTTTCATAAATGTAGATCATTGCTGAAATCATCACATTGCGCAGATATTCTAATAATAATGTAAACATACATTCTGAACAAATCCTTTTGAAGTGTTACTGAACTAAATTGCAGAGTAATGCTGGTGGAAGCAGTCTGTTGTTTTTAATTTTCCTCCAAGAGGGGGCAGCAGTGCTTCTAAAATGGATGTTCTGACCCTCTGAATTAATTTTGTTTTTCTCCTTCCTCCAACCCCCAGAGATTTAAACAAATCCAGTCCACAGTATTTCCAATAAAAGCCACTGAGAATTCTCCTCCCAACACAGGAGCATCACCTGTAAGACAGAGAGAGAGATCTGTGTGTGACAATGGGAGCTATTGTAGCATTAGCAGTGTTGCTGAGAACTTTATCTTGTAAGTGACCATGCTATATTCATATTTGTATTATTAAAATTATTCTGTGAAATCTTTCAAAGATTTAGTTTTAAATAAAACAAAGTAGTAGTTTATTTATTTTTTGCTGTCTCTTAACATAATTATATTACTTACTGATATACTCACAAATATCTTTTATTTCTGTCTCTACAGATGGTCACTGTGTTGAACTCACACAGCCCGGCTCTATGGTGGTAAAACCAGAAGAATCTTTATCTGTCTCCTGTAAAGTCTCTGGGTATTCCCTGACTGATGGCAGCTATTGTACTGCATGGATTCGACAGCATGCAGGGAAAGCTTTGGAGTGGATTGGGCACATTTGCTCTACTGGAGGCACAGCTTATAAAGATTCACTAAAGAGCAAGTTCAGCATCTCCAGAGACACCTCCAGCAGCTCAGTGTCTTTACAAGGGAGCAGCCTGCAGACTGGAGACACAGCTGTGTATTACTGTGCCCGATACACACAGTGCAACAAAGCAACACCAGAGCTGTACAAAAACACATCATACTGAGTGTCACTGAACACAAACACACTACCTGCATGTAGCGCTCACTGGCTTTATATTCTCCATAATAGCTACAGAATTACAACCTAAATTAATTAGTTTTTATTTCAAGTTGTAGATATTTTTTTTGAAAAGCATTAAAAGATAGACATTGAACTGAGGCCTAAATTCAGTCCACATTTGTCCAGTGTTTGTTCTTCACAAATGTGTTTAGTAAGTTACCTGTAAAAATTGTCCATGGTAAGATTTTTTTAAAGATGAAATTGACATAACAACAATCAACACTCATAATTTACAAAATAAACATCATATTTAAATTAATTATTTTGAATAGTTTTTTGTGTTTCAGGCAGCAATTTGCAGTGAAAATTTGACTTATTTAAAAAAAGCAATTTTTTTTCAACATCTCCTCTAAGCACAGCTTTTACTGCACTGTCATGAGGCAGCTTGAGACAATTCTGTCTGAAGGGATAGATGAGGTTTGGAAGTCCATTTTGAGGAGGTTCAACACCTGTGTGGGTAATCTAGACTTCTGCAGAATGTGAATATCTTTATTTAAACAGAGTGTGATCTGCCCTCCCAGTGAGGAGGAGTTCATGCAAACTCTGAGCTCTTCCTTTTACATTTACCTCTCTGCACTGAGGGAGGAGGGACTGTTGTTGTTAGAGACTGACTGTAGGACCATCATCACAAATCAAGTCAAAGACTTTCACCATGACTGTTATAACCAGCCTATTTCTGGTCTCAGTATTTTTTACAAGTATGTTTTCACTGTCATTCATTTAATTTTTGCTAAAATTATATTTGTGATGTTGTGGATCGTGAGTACTAATTATTTCTTAATTCTACAGGTGTTAAATGTCAGACACTGACTGAGTCTGAACCAGCAGTTAAAAAGCCTGGAGAATCCCACAAACTGACCTGTACAGCCTCTGGGTTCACATTCAGCAGCTATCGTATGAATTGGATCAGACAGGCTCATGGGGAGGGACTGGAGTGGGTTGCCTATATTAGTACATCTAGTTCACCCATCTACTATTCCCAGTCTGTTCAGGGAAGATTCATTATATCCAGAGACGACTCCAACAGCAAGCTGTACCTGCAGATGAACAGCCTGACAGCTGAAGACACTGCTGTGTATTACTGTGCCAGAGTCCCACAGTGAGAGTAGACAAGCCTGAGCCCTGACAATAACTCTCTAAATGAAACTAATAATAATAACAAATAAAATTAAATAAAATAAACAGCACGGTAAATAACAGATCAGAAAATCACTGGAACAGAGTTTTATGTGATTACATGAGTGACGTTCCTCAAATGGTCAAATTTACCATATCTATGTTCAACGCATTATATTAGCATTTACTCCTAAATAAAAACAGCCAAACTGCCATCATTTTTGTTCAAGTGTTGTAGCTTCATGAATACCAGGTACTTCAGCCCTCAGTCTCCTCATCTTGTGAGCTGAACTCAGTGACCCCTTTTACCCGATTAGCATGATTGTACAGAAATGAAGGCCTGAAAATCTAAATTATGCCATACATTCAATGAGAAAAATAAAATATTAACAGGTTTGCTCTTTTTTTTTTATAGAAACACAAACTTGCACAAAAGATTTCCTCTAATTTCCATTTGGCTTTACGTATTACTTATTACCAGAATAATATACCCCAAACAGGACAAGTAATCAAGCTCTTATTAACTTCCAGTCATTTTTTGTGATCTGAATGGAATGTACTACAGTGTGTAAAAATCTGGTCATAACTTCATGTGCCTTATTCTGAAACTACATAATGAATCAACAATCAATCATTTGGCAGATGCTTTTATACAAAGCGATGTACAATAAGTGCATATTGTAGGTCATTGAAGCGACTACAAAGCAGATCTGAGCACAAAGCACAACTTTCTCGTAACATAGAAGCTATCCCCAGTAATGAACATTTAATATAGTACACAAGTACAAGTACTATGGAATTGGTCCTAGATTGGTAGGTTAGTCGAGGTGGAGTCTGAAAAAGTGCGTCTTCAGACCACAGCGGAAAACAAGCAGTGTTTGAGCCGAGTGTAGAGGAGTGGGGAGTTCGTTCCGCTTCTGAGGAGCTAGGGTAAAATCAATAAACGCCGTTACTGATCTAAATCCCACAGTAATGCTGGTGGAAGCAGTCTGTTGTTTTTAATTTTCCTCCAGGAGGGGGCAGCAGTGCTTCTAAAATGGATGTTCATACCCTCTGATTTTATTTAGTTTTTCTTCTTCCTCAAATCCCAAGAGATTTAAACAAATTCAGCCCAAAGTATTTTCTATAAAAGCCGAATGAAAATTCTCCTCCCAACACAGGAACATCACCTGTAAGACAGAGAGGGAGATCTGTGTGTGACAATGAGAGCTATTGTAGCATTAGCAGCGTTGCTGGGAACTGTATCTTGTAAGTGAGCATGCTATATTCATATCTGTATTTTAATTTAAATTCTAATTCAGATTCTGTAAAATTTTTCAAGATTTACTTTGAAATAAAATAAAATATATAGTTTATTTATTTTTGCTGATTGTTTGCATAATAACATTGCTTACTGATGTACTCACACATGTCTTTTATTTCTGTCACTACAGATGGTCACTGTGTTGAACTCACACAGCCAGGCTCTATGGTTGTAAAACCAGGACAGTTTCTGACCATCTCCTGTAAAGTCTCATATTCACTGAGCAGCTATGGTACACACTGGATCCGACAGCCTGCAGGGAAAGCTCTGGAGTGGATTGGCATTATATACACGGATGGAAGCACTGCTTATAAAGATTCACTAAAGAGCAAGTTCACCATCTCCAGAGACACCTCCAGCAGCTCAGTGTCTTTACAAGGGAGCAGCCTGCAGACTGGAGACACAGCTGTGTATTACTGTGCCCGACGCACACAGTGCAACAAAGCAACACCAGAGCTGTACAAAAACACATCATGCTGAGAGTCACTGAACACAAACTGTGGAATTGTGGGAAGTTTGGGCATTTTCCTGTGTCTTCATAATGAGCAGCAGTGTTCATCATATCAGGACATGTAATGACATTTTGGCTTAACAAAAGTGAAGAACTCTAAAGAAATATTCCTACATTTTTGTGATTTCTACTGCACTATTTATGAGAATATTCTTTTTATTTTTTATTATTCATGACAATTCTACTTTGAATCCCATTAACACACTCCATATCCTGGAACATCCTGGAGCACTTGAACAGTTGTTGATGTAACACAACAATTTAATATGTGGTTTATTATTGACATTATATAAATGGTAATAATATAATCATAAAATTTACTAAAATTTTATCAACCCATAAGAATGTTAATTTTTTAAAATAGAAGTGCCATGGTGGTGGAAGCAGCTTCCTGCTCCTGTTTTTTCTCCTGGCTCCACTCTTCCAGTCTCAACTGCCAGAAAACTCTGTGGATTCATTCTAAATAATAATGCAATAAACAGCCATGGAAGAGAGACCCACAGCTGGATAATACTTATAACTGCTATATGATCTGAACCCCGTCTACAGCTCTGACTGCTCTATTTAAACAGTGTGTGATCTGCCCTCCCAGTGAGGAGGAGTTCATGCAAACTCTGAGCTCTTCCTTCTACATTTACCTCTCTGCACTGAGGCAGGAGGGACTGTTGTTGGAGACTGACTGGAGAACTATCATCACAGACTGCAGTCAAAAACGTTCACCATGACTCTTATAACCAGCCTGATTCTGATAACAGTATTTTTTACACGTATGTTTTCATTAATTGACCATTAATTTTGTTTTGAATTAAATGTTATTTTGTGAGGTTGTGCATTGTGAATTATGTCTTTCTTAATTTCACAGGTGTTAAATGTCAGACTCTGACTGAGTCTGAACCAGCAGTTAAAAAGCCTGGAGAATCCCACAAACTGACCTGTACAGTCTCTGGGTTCACATTGAGCAGCTACTGGATGGGCTGGATCAGACAGGCTCCTGGGAAGGGACTGGAGTGGGTGGGATCTCAAGTTTCCAGCTCTAGTGTGCACTACGCCCAGGCTGTTCAGGGAAGATTCACCATCTCCAGAGACAACAGCAAGAACCAGTTGTATTTACAGATGAACAGCCTGACAGCTGAAGACACTGCTGTGTATTACTGTGCCAGAGACTCACAGTGAGAGAGATTGAGGAGAGAGCCGTACAAAAACCTCTTCCCCTTTATCACACACAGCTGGTGTATATAACTGGATTTAATTAATTAATTAAATAACAATACATTTAAGTAAATAAATATCAAATACATTTTGTTTCTATATTCTATTGTATAGACATTTATACATCAGAAACTTTTAAATGAAAGAAGCATCGACCCATAAGCTTTGCATTCTGATGAAAATGAGGGCCTGAAAATCTAAATTATGCCATACATTCAATGAGAAAAATAAAATATAAACAGGTTTGCTCATTTTTGTTTTCATGGAAACACAAACTTGCACAAAAGATTTCTTCTAATTTGCATTTGGCTTTTCATATTATGTATTACCAGGATAATATACCCCAAACAGGATAAGTAATCAAGCTCTTATTAACTTCCAGTTATTTCTTGTGATCTAAATGGAATGTACTACAATGTGTAAAAATGTGGTCATAACTTCATGTGCCTTATTCTGAAACTACATAATGAATCAACAATCAATCATTTGGCAGATGCTTTTATACAAAGCGATGTACAATAAGTGCATATTGTAGGTCATTGAAGCGACTACAAAGCAGATCTGAGCACAAAGCACAACTCTCTCGTAACATAGGAGCTATCCCCAGTAATGAACATTTAATATAAACTCCTCAAAAAAGTTCGGAAACGTTATTTCGGTCGATTATTCCTCCCCTTTAATAATACCAATTGGTATTGTATTTTATATCGTTGGAAAGCCTGATTAGTCACCTTTACAACGAGGTACAACTTGTAAGGATCGTGCATTCGTGGAATGAGCAACACAGCTAACCGTGTGGGTAGCGGCCCAAAAAAATGTGCCAAAATCCCCTGCAATATTCTTCTGTTGGTATTCACTCTCGTTTTGAGTTGCTTGGTGGACTGGATGATTGCACTCTCCCACAGTAATAAGGAAAAAACAACACATATTGGCCATTTTTACACTTTATTCATTTTACACTGTCAGGGACCTCAGTAGCGTGTGGAAGATCCATACGCAGCCACAACAGCTTGGCACCTCCTCCTCATGCTGGTCACCAGCCTGGTCACACACTGCTGTGGGATGGCATCCCATTCCATCCCACTGGCATACACCTGCCAGCACTTGAAGCTCAAAACGAGAGTGACTACCAACAGAAGAATATTGCAGGGGATTTTGGCACATTTTTTTGGGCCGCTACCCACACGGTTAGCTGTGTTGCTCATTCCACGAATGCATGATCCTTACAAGTTGTACCTCGTTGTAAAGGTGACTAATCAGGCTCTCCAACGATATAAAATACAATACCAATTGGTATTATTAAAGGGGAGGAATAATCGACCGAAATAACGTTTCCAAACTTTTTTTGAGGAGTTTAGTACACAAGTACAAGTACTGTGGAATTGGTCCTAGATTGGTAGGTTAGTCGAGGTGGAGTCTGAAAAAGTGCGTCTTCAGACCACAGCGGAAAACAAGCAGTGTTTGAGCCGAGTGTAGAGGAGTGGGGAGTTCGTTCCGCTTCTGGGGAGCTAGGGTGGAATCAATAAGCGCCGTTACTGATTTAAATCCCAGAGTAATGCTGGTGGAAGCAGCCTGTTTTTAATTTTCTTCAGCAGGGGGCAGCAGTGCTCCTGTAATGGCTGTTCTGAATTTATTTTGTTTTTCTCCTTCCTCAAATCCCAAGAGATTATAAACAAATTCAGTCCAGAGTATTTCCTATAAAAGTCAAATGAGAATTATCCTCCCAACACAGGAACAGCACCTGTTAGACAGAGAGGGAGATCTGTGTGAGACAATGAGAGCTATTGTAGCATTAGCAGCATTGCTGGGAACTTTATCTTGTAAGTGAGAATGCTATATTCATATCGAGTTAATACCATGTAGAAAGGTATAAGTGAACGTATGTGTTCGACACACTACAGGTGCAGCTAAAAAAATTAGAATATCGTGAAAAAGTGAAACTCATATATTATATAGATTCATTACACAGAGTGAAATATTTCAAGCCTTTATTTCTTGTAATTTTAATGATTATGGCTTACAGCTAATGAAACCCAAAATTCAGTGTCTCAGAAAATTAGAATATTTTGCTTTAACATATTTTTAAAGTATCATATTTAATATTTGGTCGCATATCCTTTGCATGCTGTTACTTCCTGAAGTTTGTGACCAATCAACATCAAAAGACTCTCGATATCTTATTTTCAGGTACTGTTACAAGCGATACTATAACCTCTCTGCATTTGAACTGATCTCTATGGGAATTGGGGGGTGAGTGAGACGGGTGTGTGCGGGTTGGACCCGTAATGCACGACTCAGAACACAAACTTGATAATAAATACCCGCAAGGGCTTTATTATGGGGAAATCCAAAAATGTAGTCACACAAGCAAAGTCCAAAAACCAATAAATCCAGCCAGACCAAAGATACAGTACCGAGGGAGAAGGCAGTCTCGAAGTCGGTATCCATGCAAGAGTTCGTTAACCAGAGTAGCTGTCAGCGGAGCAGAAGTACCAAACAGGGAAAAAGCAAAGTTCGTAGTCGTGGGGCGTAGCAGGAGTCAGACCGAAGTCCTATCCGCGGGGCAGAGGTACAAACAGACAGCAGGCAAAACTTGTGGTCAAAAACAGGCAGTGGAAACAATAGGCAGGCAGTAGCGATGGTCAATAAACAGGCTAGATCAATAACGGTGGTCAAAACAATGGAAAAACGCTCAAGAGTGACAATAGTAAACTAAGGCAACAATTTCACAATGAACAGACATGAACACTGAGCTTAAATGCAGGTGTAGACAGGTGCAAACATTTAGCTTGAGAGCAGCAGGAAATTCACAACAGCTTGAGAAAATGACACGTAACGAGGCAATTAGTAAATCGTTAGTAGTTAACCTATCCTGACCTAGCGTTCGTAAATTAGTAATCAACATGCACGAGAAACGTAAGGTAAACATGAACACATGGTTAGATAGTTAGTATTACCCAATCCTGATCTAATGTTAATATATTAGTAACTAGACAAGGGAGAATGAAACAATTAGGGAAGCATGAGTGACCGCAAGAGAAGAAACAGCATGAACGCAAGGCTGCGGAAAAACATGGAAATATGTATGCAAACAATGAACTGCATCGTAACATAGACAGAAAATAAACTGTGACAAACACTAAACATGAAACATGGCATAAATATGACAGAAACGTAACAGTGAGACTCGATTCAGCTGTAAATTACACTGGTACAGTATGGAACACATGGCTGGCTAAATGGCTGTAAGTCATCAAGGGTCTGAGCTATCGAACGAGCCCCAAACCATCACTCTGTTGCCAGATATGGAGTAGATGTGGATGGATCACTGCAAGAGTTATTTCTCCTGACTCATTTTCCTATAGAACTCTATGGGAAAAAGAGTCAGGAGAAACAACCCGTAAAGGGATCCATCCAAATCTACTCCATATCTGGCCGCAGAGTGATGGTTTTTTGAGCTGCACCTGTATATGTGCATTTAGTCCTAATTAAAAACAGCCAAACTGCCAATTGATTAAACTGTATTACATTAATAAATACCAGGTAGTTCAGCCCACTGTCTCCTTATGTTGTGAGTTGAACTCTCTCTCTCTCTCCAACACCTTAACAATGCAAAGTCTGTGATTGATCTCATGGCTTTAATGTCACCTCCTGTTTTAGTTGTGATTGTAACATACAAACAATTTTAATTCACAATTCAGGCATCTAGCTGATGCTCTTATACAAAGTGACTTACAATTCATGCACAAAGAAAAGGCCAAGATTCATTCATCACCAACATCCCAAGCAGCAAGTGAGAGTGCAATGGTCAGGCCATAACAAGGGATTTTTTTAGGAGGGGGGGGGGGGGGGCTACAGGATAGATAAGAAGAGGGGAATGGGAATCAGGGTGAAAGGGGAGGGTATTTCCTGTACAGATGAGTCTCCAGGTTTTGCCGGAAGGTCGAGAAGAACGTTGGTATCATGGCTGAGGTGGGCAGGTCATTCCACCATTGGAGAGCCAGTCGGGAGAAGAGTTGAGGCCGGGAGGAGCGATGACCAGGTCACTGCAGGGAGCATAAATATGACAGTAAGCTTTGTTTTAAGAAATTAGGTGCTGCTTCAAATACAAAAAAACAACAATTAACATGGCCGTGCAAGGGTGGGGCGTCGTACGACACCTCCACAATGTGATTGGAAAATACTATTGAGGATATCTTTTTGCGTACTGCACATAGCCTGCTAAACAGTGCACATTAAACAGCACACTTCTGCCAGTGCACTGCATGCAGGAGACAGGGCGCAGTACATAGGGCTCTGATTCAGACACAGCCCAGGACCTGGGCAGCATCCCGAAGCAGCGACAATCTGATATGGTGCAGGATCATGTTGTGGTAGCAATGTGGGCCGTGTAACAGAGCGGACTGACAAGAGTTAACTATGGTGTTGTGTTTTTTTCTAAAGCAGTGTTGGTGGAAGCAGTCTGCTGTTTATATTTCTGCTCCAGGAGGGGGCAGCAGTGCTCCTATAATGGATGTTCTGATCCTCTGAATTTATCTTGTGTTTCTCCTTCATCCAACCGCCAGAGATTTAAAAAACTTCAGTCCACAGTATTTCCTATAAAAGCCACTGAGAATTCTCATCCCAACACAGGAGCATCACCTGTTAGACAGAGAGGGAGATCTGTGTGTGACAATGAGAGCTATTGTAGCATTAGCAGTGTTGCTGGGAACGTTATCTTGTAAGTGAGAATGCTGTATTCATATTTTTATTTTCAATTAAAAATATTCTGTGATGTTTCTCAAAGTGTTACTTTTGAACACAATTAAATGAGCTGTTTTGTTAATGTTTTCTGTTTGTTTCAATAATTATATTACTTAATGATATATTTAAAAATCTTTTTTTGTGTGTGTGTTCACAGATGGGCACTGCCAGGCTCAATGGTTGTAAAACCAGGAGAACCATTATCTGTCTCCTGTAAAGTCTCCGGGTATTCCCTGACTGACAGCAGCTTTACAAGAGAGCAGCCTGCAGACTGGAGACACAGCTGTGTATTACTGTGCCTGATACACACAGTGCAACAAAGCAACACCAGAGCTGTACAAAAACACATCATACTGAGAGTCACTGAACACAAACACACTACCTGCACGTATCACTTACTGTCCTCATATTCACCATTATATAATTATACAATTGCACATTGTAGTTTTGAGTTCATGTTTACATATCGTTACTTTCATGAGCATGAAAAAAGAGACATTGAACTGAGGCCTGGATTCAGTCGACATTTGACCTTCATCTTGACTTAAATGGCAATGTTTGTTCTTTATTCTTCACATAATGTGTTTGGTAAGTTACATTTGGGTGATTGCTGAATGCTGCTCACATGAGTCAAAGTTAAGTTCAAATGTTTATTGAATCCAGGCCTGTTTCTGAACCAGCAGTTTAAAAAGCAGGAGATTGTGATTGTGTCAGTCACACACTAAAGGCCCTGAGCTAAGCTCCTGCTGGAGATTGTGATTGTGTCAGTCACACACTAAAGGCCCTGAGCTAAGCTCCTGCTGGAGATTGTGATTGTGTCAGTCACACACTAAAGGCCCTGAGCTAAGCTCCTGCTGGAGATTGTGAATGTGTCAGTCACACACTAAAGGCCCTGAGCTAAGCTCCTGCTGGAGATTTTGATTGTGTCAGTCACACACTAAAGGCCTTGAGCTAAGCTCCTGCTGGAGATTGTGAATGTGTCAGTCACACACTAAAGGCCCTGAGCTAAGCTTCTGCTGGAGATTGTGAATGTGTCAGTCACACACTAAAGGCCCTGAGCTAAACTCCTGCTGGAGATTCTGAATGTATCAGTCACACACTAAAGGGCCTGAGCTAAGCTCCTGCAGGGGTTCGTCAACACCCCTCCAAAGCTGATTTCATGTAATAAAGACAACATGTTCAGAACTCTAAATAGCTTTTCAAAAAAAGGAAATACTTTAATTCTAGCATTACACGTAACAACTTTCAATGGTAATATTTAATAAAAATGTGTGATATCACAATTTGCAGTGCAAAATTGGACGTTAGTTGAAAAAGTGATTTTAGGATGAGGGGCTCGCGCCTCCTACAAGCAGAACTTTTACTGCAAAGTCATAAAACAGCTAGAAACTCTTCTGTCTGAAGAGATAGATGAGGTTTGGAAGTCCAGTTTGAGGAGGTTCTACACCTGTTTGGGGAAAGTGGACTTTGCAGAATGTGACGATCTTTATAAACGCTGTGTGATCTGCCCTCCCAGTGAGGAGGAGTTCATGCAAACTCTGAGCTCTTCCTTCTACATTTACCTCTCTGCAATGAGGGAGGAGGAACTGTAGTTGGAGACTGACTGTAGGACTATCATCACAGACTGCAGTCAAAGACTTTCATCATGACTCTTATAACCAGCCTGCTTCTGATAACAGTATTTTTTATAGGTATGTTTTAATCTGTCATTCATTAAATTTGTACGGATATCATGTTGCAGATGTTGTGGATTGTGAATACTAATTATTTCGTATTTTCCAGGTGTTAAATGTCAGACACTGACTGAGTCTGAACCAGCAGTTAAAAAGCCTGGAGAATCCCACAAACTGACCTGTACAGCCTCTGGGTTCACATTGCGCAGCTATCATATGAACTGGATCAGACAGGCTCCTGGGAAGGGACTGGAGTGGGTTGCTTTCATTCAAACGGGCAGTACATCCATCCACTATTCCCAGTCTGTTCAGGGAAGATTCATTATATCCAGAGACGACTCCAACAGCAAGCTGTACCTGCAGATGAACAGCCTGACAGCTGAAGACACTGCTGTGTATTACTGTGCAAGACACTCACAGTGAGAGAAAGTGAGGGGAGAGCCGTACAAAAACCTCTTCCCCTTTATCACTCAGAGCTACAGCAGAAAGCCCTGGAATGAACTATGCTGTAGGAAGTGAAAAGCAGGGTTTATGTTATAAATATCACTGAAGTGTTTTTATCTCTGTGAAACTATTCGATAGCTGATCATTTTTGGCCATCTTTCTAATACCATTTTGCTATTTTACAGGCTATTTTATAAACCCCATAACGATCTTTTAAAATTCCTGTCTACTGTATTTTGCATAAATGATTCTAAAATGGTCCGGTCTACTGTACCTAGGTTCAACACACTATATTTCCAGTTTTTACTTCTAAATTTTAGGACCCCCTCGAAAACAAGATGTGACATCTCAAGGGGCTTATCATGCCAGTGAATATTAATAAACTTCTAATAATAAATAAAAACAGACAAATGTGGATCATATTTGTTCATCTGCATTATTTTAGCATAATAAATAGGTCCTTCAGCCCTCAGTCTCCTCATCTTGTGAGCTGAACTCTCCCTCTGTATATCATAATAATACATATCATAATAATTCTGGTGGAAGCAGCCTGTTGTTTTTAATTCTCCTCCGGGGGGGGGGGGGGGGGGTCACACACAAAATTAACACACAAAAGGCCCGGAACAAAGCATCTGCTGGAGATTGTGAATGTGTCAGTCACACACTAAAGGCTCTGAGCTGTTTCCATAATTATATTGCTTGTTACCCACAAGTTTAAACAAATATATATTTCTGCGCTAAAATGTTATTTTGTGTGGTTAAATCTTTCTGAATTTCACAGGTGTTGAATGTCAGACACTGACTGAGTCTGAACCAGCAGTTAAAAAGCCTGGAGAATCCCACAAACTGACCTGTACAGCCTCTGGGTTCACATTCAACAGCTATGGAATGTACTGGATCAGACAGGCTCCTGGGAAGGTCCTGGCAGCAGAAATTATGCCAAATCTGTCCAGGGAAGAGTCACCATCTCCAGAATAGACTATTTCTGCCTCCACAGATGGCCACTGTGTTGAACTTACACTGTCTCTGACCATCTTCTGTACAGTCTCTGGGTATTCCCTGACTGACAGCAGCTATGCTACAGGCTGGATTCAACAGCCTGGAGGGAAAGCATTGCAGTGGATTGGATATGTATGGGGAGGTGGGAGTTTGAGAAACAAGGATTAATTGAAAGCAAGTTCACCATCTCCAGAAACACCTCCAGCAGCTCAGTGTCTTCATAAGGGAGCAGCAATCAATTACGCAACTTCGAAAATCATCCAACAATCAATAAGTTGGTAGACAGCTAAGCATAACACCCTGAAAAGCACAGCAGCACAGCTGGACTGCTGCTTTTGCTCATCACAAGTGGCAGTATCCTCTTATGCAATGGTTCCCAAACTCTGTCCTGGGGGACCACTGTGTATTCTGGTTCCAAGCTGTTCATTTTTCTGAATTAAGTGCTTTTCATGTCTAGAGGAATTATTTCTTCTGTGTTTGAAAATACTGTGGCCTGAATTTGTTAATATCTGGAAATAAAAGAAATGACATAAATTAAGAGGGTCAGAAAGAATTTAAAGAGCTCTGCTGCCCCCTCTTGGAGGAGAATTAAAAACAGCAGAACATTTCTTTCAAAAGTGTTCTGGAATTTAGACAACAATTCTTATGGATTCAATTCAGAATTAATGTTCCCACAGTTATAATTTGAATATTTGTACAATGTGATATTCATATAGATGACTTAAAATAAAAATACAGTAGAGTGCAGGCTTATCTTAATTTTAGTACATTATACTTGTAACACATGTAAGTACAGCATATTGTCTGCTACATTGAGCCTTACCAACTACTGTGGCTGAATACAATACTGTTCAAGCTAGAAAAAAATTCTTCAATATTCAATATTCAATATTCTGGCCAATATTTCTGGTTGAATCTTTTGAGGTCTGAGGCATTTATATAATTGTAGAGGACAACTTGACTTGTTTTGTTTTTGAGGAAATTGACAAAGACAAACAGTACATTGCATTCCGTCACATTTGAAAAGTATTTGACAAAATATTTTGCAATTCCAGTAGGGTCAATATAATTCTTAATATTTTACATCTCTGGTGCCTACATTCTTCTGTAGATCCATGATAGTCATTTTAAATGAACCATGTTTTATTTTTTTTAAACATCTTTAAATGATGTCTGAGGTTATCATCGTTTAACTTTTATGTTAAATGTCCTTTTTTTCCCAACATCTTCTCGCAACCTGTAAATATTTATGATATGTGTTTATTTCTGTCATTAAATAAAACATTTGTCTGGGGTCTATGATCATTTTGGTGTGCTTTTTACATGATGTGTGAAACTGACTCAATCTGATCAAATCCCTCAGGTTTAAGGGGGTTATAACAGCACAAAGCTCCTCCCCTTTAAGAAACATATTTTCCCTCCACTATTTATATATCCTCTGTCAGCAGTGAGACATGCAGATACCGATCTGTTTGCATTCAAGCACACACTCGCACTGTGGTCTGGTCAAACTCCGCACCATGTGGTCTGTACTCGCTCTCTCCGTACACACAGCTTTGGTTTGTGAGTATACGCGGCGGTTCTTCTGAAATAGCAGCCGTGTGTGAATGAGCAATGCGTGATCGACCCTTTCTCTGCCCTCAACAGGTGTTCAGGGAGACATCGCGCTTAGCCAGCCTGAACATGAAGTGAAGAGACCAGGAGGATCAATGAAGCTGACCTGTGCCATCTCCGGTTTCAGTCTAAGTGGCTACTGGACTGCTTGGCTTCGACAGAAAGCTGAACAGAGTCCAGAGTGGCTCGGCGAGATCAACGGGGACGGCGGGACGATAAACTACGTGGGCTCCAACAGGGAGAGGCTCGCCATCAGTAAAGACAACGGCGAAAACACCCTGCATATGGAACTGAAGAGCCTGAGGACAGAGGATACTGCTGTGTATTACTGTGCCAGATACGCCCAGTGTGGGAGAGTGAGGGGAGAGCAGCACAAAAACCTCTCCCTCTTTCTGAGTCACAGGCGTGAGAGCTAAGCAGGTGCACTCATATTTCATAGAAATATAAAAATACAATAAGCGTGAATTATTGAGGATAACTTGCCATCGCTCTCAGATTGAACATGTAAATACACTGCTCAAAAAAGTATAACACCAAGTCAATTAAACTTCTGGGATATCGATCTGTCCAGTTAGGAAGCGTACGTGATTGTGAATCAATTTCACCTGCTTTGGTGCAAATGAAAGTGACAACAGATGGACAGGAGAGGCAACAGCAAGACAACCCCCAAAAAGTCAATGGTTTTGCAGGTGGTGGCCACAGACCATTTCTCTCTCCTTATCCTTCCTGACTGATTTTTCTCCAGTTTTGCATTTTACTAGTGCCCTTCTTACTACTGGTAGCATGAGGCGGTACCTGCAGCCCATTCAGGTTGCACAGGTAGTCCAGCTCCTCCAGGATGGCACATCCATACGTGCCGTCGCAAGGTTTGCTGTGTCTCCCAGCACAGTCTCAAGAGCTTGGAGGAGATACTGGGAGATGGGCCATTACACAAGGAGAGCTGGACAGGGCCGTAGAAGGGCAACAACCCAGTGGCAGGCCCGGTATCTGCTCCTTTGTGCGAGGAGGAACAGGAGGAGCACTGCCAGAGCCCTACAAAATGACCTCCAGCGGGCTACTCGTGTGCATGTTTCTGACCAAACTGTCAGAAACAGACTCCATGAGGGTGGCATGAGGGCCTGATGTCCTGTAGTGGGACCTGTGCTCACAGGCCAGCACCGTGCAGCTCGATTGGCATTTGCCAGAGAACACCATTGGCGCCCCGTTCTCTTCACACATGAGAGCAGGTTCACACTGAGCACATGTGACAGACGTGAAAAAGGTTTGGTTTAATTGACTTGGTGTTATACTGTGATGATTAAGTGTTCCCTTCATTTTTTGAGCAGTGTAAGAGGGTATGACATGAATTCCCACGCCCAAAAATTTATACTTAAATCTGATCCGTTTTTTATTATATATATATATATATATATATATATATATATATATGCACTATTAGTCAAGTGACTAAATAAATGTAACTAAATAGCAACCTCCCCAGATTTATATAGCACCTCCATGATCATGACATCACATGACATCATACTTTTTGACATCAAAGAGACACCGTAGACTACCACGTAATTTCAATGAATGGTGAAGGTATTCATAATGTCCCAAGGTAGCATAAACATGTGCGAATTAACAGCAGTTTAAAGTCCCTTTAATTCCAGTAAGATGTAACTGTAGAATAAATAAACCATAACCACTCATGATAAGTTCTGCTGAGATGTAATTTACCCGTAATAAATGCTATCGGTTTAAACTCCAGAGTAATGCTGGTGGAAGCTCTGCCTTTTTAAAATTTCCTCCAGAAGGGGGCAGCAGTGCCCCACATAATGGATGACCATCTGAATTTTCCTTTTTTCTCTCCTACTTTAACCCTAGTGGTTTACACAAATTCCGTCCATAGTTTTTTCTATAAAAAGTCACTGAGAATTCTGGTATAGAAAAGGTGCCAAGCAAAGCCATACCATGTCATTTTTTATTCCACCAAAAGTTTTAAAAAAAAGTGAAACTCCCTGACCAAGCCACTGAAAATATGTGTTACAATTTACATTGTAGCTTTACATGTCATATATTTGGACGTATTGAAAGCATACCTTGCTTAAGCTATACTACAGAAAATATAACTGTTTGGCTTTGACATGAGACTGTCACTTGTGAAGTTTAATGGTCAGCCGTATGATCAAACTGATCTCATGTCCGTCGCATTAGGCTGAGGTCTGACCAGAGCTGCGTGTTTTTCTGCAATATGATGCAACAAATCTCTGAAGCAGAATTACGTTCAAATGGAAATGCTCAAACTCACTCGTGCACAAGATTACACTAGCACAAGCTTAGGGTACAGAAACATCTATTTTTATGAAATATGTTGTGGCTTTTCACCTTCCTCCTCCACCCATGCGCACTCTTTCTCTCTCTCTCTCTCTCTCTCTCTCTCAGATAAAATATGTCTCATTCAGACACAGTATATCGTAGCTGAATATAAGTAACAAAAACAAAACACATTTGCTGTGTCTAAAACCGCATACTCCCGTGCTCCGCACTGCCGTACTTCGGGTTAGACTCACATGGATGCTTGCTCGTTATACGTGCTCGGAGCATGGAAGTATGCGGTTTGAGACACAGCCATTAACACACATACGCGTGCGCGCGCACATACGCACACTCATGCACACAGACAGCAGACCCCTCACTTCTCCACACCGCCCCTGACCCCAAACAATTCTGAGTACAGATAGTTTCAGTCATTTATCGCTCATGTGAAACAAACACCTGTTATGCAAATCCAGAAATACCCACACAGCGGTTTCTGTGCCTTGAAGAACAAACCACAGGAGCAGATGCAGAGCTGGATGCAGCTGGCTGAAGCAGGGGAGGGGTTTCAGACCAGCAACCCACAGTCCCGCTATCATGACTACGGGTGTGTTCCAAACCGCATACTTCCATTACATTACATTAGTCATTTAGCAGACGCTTTTATCCAAAGCGACATACAGTAAGTGCATACAGAAAAGTAATCGAAGTAACTACAGCACTACCGTACTTCGCTATGGACTCACATGGATGCGCGTTCTCGGAGCATGGAAGTATTCGGTTTGGGACACAGCGTACGTCTAATTTACATTTTTATTTTAGGCACAGATAGATGATCCAGTCTACAACAAGGACATCAGTCCTGGAGTTAATTCCACTGCCCTGACCAATACTCGCGCACATACAGTAGGCCTACAATATCACCGTGATACCACTTAGTTACTGTGCTGAAACTGGATTTATTGAGACATTTAGTTAGCTTAGGGCCTACTAAATCATATAAAAGACCATATGAAAGTGTTTGCAGATCTATTTTTAAAACGTTGAATAACGTTACCAGACTACGCCTACATATCGTAAACAAACCGATGATAATAACGTTGTCTTCATTAATGAGATAAGGTTTGCTATTTGATGCATAGCCATGCAAGCCAGCTAGTCCATAGAGAGTAGCCTACTCTTTACTATACAATCCCTGCCTGATGTCTGTAACACTAGTCTCCCACTGTCACTGGTAGTTAGCTAGAAAATGAGACAGCACGCTGTGAAGGAAATCATGCTGCCTGGCATCATAAAATCTACTTTGAATAATTTCAGCTAGCATTTAAACTTCAAATATGAAATTGAAGACCAATTTTTCCAAAAGTTACTATAGTTACCATTTTTTCAAAAGGGTAGTAGGTAGCTAAGTTACTGAGAACGCCATGTTTGTTTTGACGGACACAGAAAGATTGATGGGAATAGCGACAGTAACAAAAGGGGGCGGGGCTTAGTGAACGCTGAATTAGCAAATCCAGGTGATTGGAACAAAATACTGGGGAGGATATTTTTGTAATTGGATTTTCCACCTCTGAGTCTGAAACACAAGCCGGCAAACTGTGGCTGTGGCTGCGGTCCAATCCGTTAAATGTTTTGCCCTCCTGTGTCAGGGGTAGCGTTAGGAACGAAGGACCAGACGCGACAGTAGGGCTTCAATAAGTGCTCGACTGAACACCACAAAGCGGGGGGGGGAACTCCGCAAACAGGGAAAGAATATAAGTCCAATAAAAAATAAAAACTCTCCTAACAAAGAGAGATACCGCTACCAAACCCAAAACGACCAGAATCGGGTGAAAAATACTAAACTAGATATTAAGACAATACCACACAGAAAACCCTATAGCTCACAACGAGGGAGCCGAAAAAACACAAACAAGAGGTAACAGAAAACAGCGACGACAATCTGTCAAGGACAGGGAGACAGAGATGAAAAAAAGAGACAGGATAGAAACGAATAACCTATACTAAGTTTCTAGAAAACACTTAAACATTCGCAACAAGTCCCGTGGAACACACAACAAGTTGAGGTGATACGGTCGAAGCGAAATGTTAGAAGTAACCGGTTAAATTTTACCGGCTTTCCTAGTCAAAAAGATTAGCAATATGGAAGCGTCTAAACAAAGGTGAGGCGAGGTTTAAATAATGACAGGAACTACAGAACAGGTGAATACACTGAGTAGAAAATGGGGGGTGGACCATTGAAAGTAACTGATCATCTAGTCTACCCCACTCCTATATGAAAGAGAGGGAAGAAAACTAAGACATTATGGTCCACCAGATTACCCGGGTACGGACACACAACATAACACTTTATTGTCCTTGTGAACATCCTTTTTTTCTCCCTTTGGAGTTTTTTTCTTGTCTTGTAAAAAATGTCAGTTATTGTGGTGTCTTGATTGTTAAATGTATTTTAACTGGGGAAAATAAAAAGGGAATTCCCCCCTATATAAAGTACTATTTTAATGCAACATGAATTAATTTTAAAACCAATAAAATACTTCCACTTCGGAGGATGTGACGCAGCACCAAAACAACACGAGTAGACACTCGAACCGACTGGGAGAAGCAAAGGAGGGAGCGGAATTATTTTTGAATTGGACCGCACTTGTACTCGGAAATTCGCCGGAGCCAGTGACGCCAGCAGACCATTGACAAATAAGTTTGTGCAAAATTTTCCATTAAATTGCATAAGACAGCAAGCATCCAGCCATCTCCATCTCAATTTTTATTCTGGCAAAAGAGCAAACTAGAAAATGCTATCAATTAATTTATTGAAAGACAGCACTTTAAAATACCTCATAAGCAGGAATGGGGAATAATACACTTGTATGTCAAAAAATGCCTCCGAATCAAATAGTAAACAACAGCAATCAAAACGGTGGATGCATAGGCATAGCCTAGATTGCTTTGGAGGTAGCTTTCGGACTCGTTTTCTCGATTATTTCACATACTTCACTTGCATTTCTAACGGATTGGACCTCACTCGCCCTTGTCAACGCCCAACTTCCGATTTCTAAAGGGATTCCCCCAAGTGGAAGTGGCGAGGGGAAGTGCAGGAGGGCAGAACATTTAACGGATTGGACCGCAGCCACAGTGTCTCAATCTGAAGTGTGTAATCCCACCTGCTGACCTCTTCACTCTGCAATGCACCAGAGGAGCTCAGCTCTCATTGGATAAGAAGAGTGCACTTTGTGTGTCGCAGACAAAGACCGGCAACAACAGTAGCAGTGCTGGAGTTCCAATCGTGGGTGCAGCAAATCTGCTAATGAGTGGAGGAAACACATGGCAGGACTTTTACTTTCTGACCCCTGGACTTTACACCTTTTTTTGCACAGTGGGTTGGGTATAAGACTGCCAAACGAAACCCTTCTTGGGCTACACAGCAGTCAATTATTTTCTGCTCTGTTGGTCTGATCACCATAGTCAACACTGGCAGAGACAATATTTAATACAGAACCTTTCATTCATTTAGTATGTATCATTTAGTGATACGTAACACTTAAGTTTTCACCCAAAGAGGCCTGGGCATGTTTGGTTATGAGAAGGCTGCAGGCAGTGTTGAGCCTATGAAAAAAAGGTTGGACACTATTTCCATCTGCTGGAAATACTGACCAGCAGGAGCTTTGTTCAGGGCCTTTAGTGTGTGACGGACAGATTCAGGATCCCAGCCTTTTTAACTGCTGATTCAGACACAGACCTGGATTCAATAAACATCTGTGCTTAACTTGAGCAGCATTGCAGCAATCACCCAATTGTACCTTACCAAACACATTATGAGACGAATAAAGAACAAACTCTGACATTTATGTCTAAATGAAGGTCAAATGTTGACTGATTCCAGGCCTCAATTCAATGTCTTCCAATGTGTATTATCATTTTGTGCATTTAATGGAAACAAATAAAATAATTGGTAAATTAGAAGAAATGAGACATGGTCATGATAGCGGGA
>CM040405.1:57869126-58092852 GCA_022702515.1 Ilyophis sp. 1 JC-2022 | reverse complement strand
GTTATGCATTTTTGATTATTTACATTTTAAAAAAAAAATTATATCATAACGTGTATCTTAGATCCATAAATGCATGTGTAAAAAAACAGTTTACCCATCAGCCAAATGAAACGCTGCTATGTCCATTCACCCTTATGTTCAAGGGCAATTTGACCTGATCCAGTGTTTGACGTTTCTGTTAACCTTATTTTTTCATCTTGACACTATATGACTTTTCCTAATTTGTTGGGATTAAATAGTAAATATGCAATAAACATAATGTCATAAAGTCTTTTAAAAACTTTTCATAGGCTACAAAGGTGCTGGGTGTTGTGTGGGGTAATTTGTGAGGTAGCTGTATTAAATGTGAGAAAATATACAACCTTTTTTTATTTGTTATCTCTGGGTGATTCTGGTCGCACTTTCCCATACATGTTTTAAACTTTACGAACTTTAACTTACCTCAGGCTCTAAAATGAGACGTTTAATCACACACTTTTTATATTTAGGGATAAAAGGCTCGTCAATTGAGAGATTCACAAAACGTGACACAGAAAGTGTCTCTATTACAATAGTTTTGTGTCAGTTCAATTTGACTCCAAACATAAAGTGGATCATAAAATAATAATATATGGGTTCAGGAAGCTTGGCCAGGGAGTTCTTTTGTTAAAAAACAGTGCAGATCTTTTGTTTTCAGTATCACAGTTGTTAAACAAAATTTAATTATTTAATGTTCTTGTTTAATATCGTCCTCAGTTCAGCACTATTCCTGGACTGGGACAATTGAATGGTTCCATCACAACCACATTCACCCTAAATTGTCAAGAAGCGAGTCAAATAACAAAGTTAATTGAGAGCCTATCATTGTTGTTGCAATATTTACATTTTTTAAATCTTTGTTGGAAGCACTCCTCAACGAAACAAATCTGGACTCTTCCAAATTAAGAAAAACAGGCTTGAGCTTTGCAGCTGTGGGCGGCAGAAAACGAGGTAACGACAGCACATGTGGGCTGTCAGACTTCAGCAAGCAGGACGCCCTCGGGACGGAAACATTAAGTAACACCCAGGTCCCAAAAAAGCACCCGAAATTGTACATGCAGAACCGAAACTCAACCGCAAGTAATCCTCACCTGCGCTCCGCAGGCAGCTGCGTTTCATGTCCACTGTGCACATTTGCATCTCGCAGATTTGCATTACTCGGTATCCGCTATTGCTGCGACATTTTTTCTTCCAGTGTAGTTTATAAAAACCAAACCTGTCATTAATAGAGCAATGCATTTCTGAATAAAAATATAAAAAACTGATGTATCAACACTCGCTCAAAACTGATAATCATAAAGTCTTTTAACGAAGCTTAATTCGCAAAGCCATTGGACACAGGCAAGACCCTGCGCTGTACTTTATAGAAGATGCCTCGGTGACATTTACCAGAATTTAGTTGTAACTCAAATCAAATGTGGGCTAATATGAATCATTTTTTCATAATCCTTTAAACTGAAAAGTGAATATTTATACTTATTTTGTGAATGAATGATTAGTATAAAATATGCATATCAAATATGCAGACTATACAAAGCTGGTGATTATTATATTATCAGATCTCTGTTGAGTGACGAAGATATATTTAGCTTATTTACACATATTTTCACATTTAAAAAGTTAAAGGTAATTAAAGCTGAGATTTTTTAGGAACTATACTTATTTTTCTGGATTACATTTAGAGCTTAATCTTCACAGACTGAAAACGATAGTGACAGGCTGTGTTTTTGTCTTAGCCAATGTATAGATGATAAATATACAGGGATTAAAGCAAAAGCAAATCTCATGACTGAAACTTTGTCTGGCCAAGTTAAAGTCCCAATATGAGATTTGCAAAACTATGATTTTAACCTATGCTTTTATGTAAATATTAGAAATGATCACGGTCGTTTCTAGGAGGTGAAGCCATAGGGGGGGTCAGCCCCCTCTGTAGAGGGTCTGTGGGCATGCTCCTCTTCAAATAAATTTAGGCTGTTAGCAAAATAAATGTATAGCAGTCAAATATAAACCATGGTGTAGTGGAAATATCCCGTCTTTTGTGGCTTTTGACCAAGCCAAAGCTCTCACTAAAAACATAGTTTTTGTTATTAATACTCATATTTTGCAGGTAGATGCATTGGAGTTGAATTGGATCTATTGCTTTGAACAAACCCTCCAGTCTGAGCAGTGTGTCAGAGGTCTGAATTCTGGAATATCCAGTAACAGCACAGATTTACGGACTCGGAGCTGATATAAATAAAGACAATAGTGCCACCTTGTGGACAGATTTTGGAAAGAAATATTTTGTATATATTATGTGTCCACAAGATGGGGGTATTTGCTTATCAGTCTTGACCCAAAGAAACTCATATCTTCTGGACAGATAAATCTAAATATTGAACATACATTCAAAATAATTGGTCTGTTTGAATTTTGACTGAATTGTGCAGTCTCTTTGACAGTGTTTTTTTTTTTTAATTCTGCATGATAATGCTGCCTCTTTTTTTCCAATTATATTTATGTACCGAAGTATTTTAGATGGTTTGATGTATTCATGGTTTAGAGACAAAATATGATATAAAAGGACTTTTTATATTTTATCATTTTTTTTATAAGCCACAATATTTCATTTATCATATTTTTACTTTTGCACATTTTATCACAAATGTGTCAGTAGAAAGTAAGGCACACACACACACACACAACATGCACAAACACACACACAAACACACTCAAGCTGAGTGCTTGAGTGCAATCTGTTGTGTATGTGTAAATTAAATGTGTGTAATGCATTCCGTTACAGAGGTTAGAAATCTAATTCTTTTTCAATTTTTTTGTTTCCAGTTGAAAAGCCCACTTTTCCCAATATGACTCTGTACCATCAGTTCAGGAGTGACCCAGCAGAAGCCAAAAGAGTCTCGTTGATCTGCTTCCTGACCGGGTTTTACCCAAAAGAAATCTCAGTAGAATGGAAAGAGGACAAAGAACCACTGGGAGGCTCATCAGTTGTGAGGATTATGAAGGGGGAAGATAAAACCTTCAGCCAAACCAGCCAGGTGGAAGTTGACTTTCTGAAATGGCTTTCTGGCTCAGAGTATACTTGCAAAGTTACCCAAAATAAAGATTCAAAAGAACTCTCCATCAGCATTTGTTCAAGTAAGTTGGAGTCAGCATGATTGGTTTTCATGAAATTAGATTTTGAGAAAAATATTTTCAATGCCTGTCTTGGGTTTACAGAAAGGGATGAGAAAGTGTACATGTACTTTTGGACACATTTGATTATTAATATTAGCATAAAGCAAATTTTTTTATTGGTGTTCTCTCTCAAAAGAATAGAAGCCCTCTATTCTATTGTTCAGTACAGCTCCTGAAATGTGTCACCTTACTCTGGAACTGATCATTATGACATAGACATAACTGCTCTTTTTACCTTTGTGACTTCAACATACACACTATTTTTACAGTTATTAACCTTTTGTAATATGGAGTAAGATTCCATATCTGATTAGAATTGTTCTTAATTGACATTCTAATGATGATGTAACAAGCATTACAGATAATTGAAAGCAATAGAGCTCTAGAACGCTGACTTAGAAATTTTGAAAAAAACATTCCAAAAATCCTACTCTTCAAAATGTTAAACCAGTAAACATTCTAAGTTCTAAATGCATCAATTAATTATGAACACATTCTCTCACTATGAAATGGCACCTATCTGCCAGTGATAAAGAACTATGTACATTAGAAAACAGCCAGTGTATATTTCATAATGATACACATTTTGTTTTCAACCTAATTTTTTCAGCTCATCCCATTTTGTCACCATCTGTGCACTTGGAGAGTTTTGAAAGCCAGCAAGCTTTCACAGCTACCTGTGAAGTTTTTAGCACCTACGAAAGCAAAGTTTTTTGGATCCTGGATGACAGTGTGAAAACAGAGTCGAAAAACTATACTGACATCAAGGACTCCCTAAACACAATTCAGCGATCAGTACACAGCTGGACTTTTACCAAAGACAAGTGGAAATCCATTAAGTCAATCACTTGTGAAGTCCAACATGAATGTTTTACTCCTGTAAAGAAGACCATGAATATAACAGGTAATTGGGTAACTAATATTACGAAGGCAACTCATTTCATTATTCTTGCCAACCTATTTTCAAAAAAATCTCATAATCATTCAGATAAATGTAGTATTCAAGCAGGCCACAGAAGCTGTCAGAAAGTGCTTTGTGGACAGTCATGTCAGTAATACTTGTGATAATAATGGTACAGCATACACACACACAAACACACACACACACACACACATACAAACTCACAGACACACACACAAAAACACACACACTCAAACTGCATGCTCCAATCTGTTGTTTAGGTGTAATATTGAATAAATTAAATGTGTATAATTCATTACTTTACTGGGGTTAAAAAGCTCACTTTTCTTTTCCAGTTCAAAATACCACTTTTCCCAATATGACTCTGTACCACCAGCTCAGGAGTGACCCAGCAGAAGCCAAAAGAGTCTCGTTGATCTGCTTCCTGACCGGGTTTTACCCAAAAGAAATCTCAGTAGAATGGAAAGAGGACAAAGAACCACTGGGAGGCTCATCAGTTGTGAGGATGATGAAGGGGGAAGATAAAACCTTCAGCCAAACCAGCCAGGTGGAAGTTGACTTTCTGAAATGGCTTTCTGGTTCAGAGTATACTTGCAAAGTTACCCAAAATAAAGATTCAAAAGAACTCTCCATCAGCATTTGTTCAAGTAAGTTGGAGTCAGCATGATTGGTTTTCATGAAATTAGATTTTGAGAAAAATATTTTCAATGCCTGTCTTGGGTTTACAGAAAGGGATGAGAAAGTGTACATGTACTTTTGGACACATTTGATTATTAATATTAGCATAAAGCAAAAAAAATTATTGGTGTTCTCTCTCAAAAGAATAGAAGCCCTCTATTCTATTGTTCAGTACAGCTCCTGAAATGTGTCACCTTACTCTGGAACTGATCATTATGACATAGACATAACTGCTCTTTTTACCTTTGTGACTTCAACATACACACTATTTTTACAGTTATTAACCTTTTGTAATATGGAGTAAGATTCCATATCTGATTAGAATTGTTCTTAATTGACATTCTAATGATGATGTAACAAGCATTACAGATAATTGAAAGCAATAGAGCTCTAGAACGCTGACTTAGAAATTTTGAAAAAAACATTCCAAAAATCCTACTCTTCAAAATGTTAAACCAGTAAACATTCTAAGTTCTAAATGCATCAATTAATTATTAACACATTCTCTCACTATGAAATGGCACCTATCTGCCAGTGATAAAGAACTATGTACATTAGAAAACAGCCAGTGTATATTTCATAATGATACACATTTTGTTTTCAACCTAATTTTTTCAGCTCATCCCATTTTGTCACCATCTGTGCACTTGGAGAGTTTTGAAAGCCAGCAAGCTTTCACAGCTACCTGTGAAGTTTTTAGCACCTACGAAAGCAAAGTTTTTTGGATCCTGGATGACAGTGTGAAAACAGAGTCGAAAAACTATACTAACATCAAGGACTCCCTAAACACAATTCAGCGATCAGTACACAGCTGGACTTTTACCAAAGACAAGTGGAAATCCATTAAGTCAATCACTTGTGAAGTCCAACATGAATGTTTTACTCCTGTAAAGAAGACCATGAATATAACAGGTAATTGGGTAACTAATATTACGAAGGCAACTCATTTCATTATTCTTGCCAACCTATTTTCAAAAAAATCTCATAATCATTCAGATAAATGTAGTATTCAAGCAGGCCACAGAAGCTGTCAGAAAGTGCTTTGTGGACAGTCATGTCAGTAATACTTGTGATAATAATGGTACAGCATACACACACACACACACACACACACACACACACACATACAAACTCACAGACACACACACAAAAACACACACACTCAAACTGCATGCTCCAATCTGTTGTTTAGGTGTAATATTGAATAAATTAAATGTGTATAATTCATTACTTTACTGGGGTTAAAAAGCTCACTTTTCTTTTCCAGTTCAAAATACCACTTTTCCCAATATGACTCTGTACCACCAGCTCAGGAGTGACCCAGCAGAAGCCAAAAGAGTCTCGTTGATCTGCTTCCTGACCGGGTTTTACCCAAAAGAAATCTCAGTAGAATGGAAAGAGGACAAAGAACCACTGGGAGGCTCATCAGTTGTGAGGATGATGAAGGGGGGAGATAAAACCTTCAGCCAAACCAGCCAGGTGGAAGTTGACTTTCTGAAATGGCTTTCTGGCTCAGAGTATACTTGCAAAGTTACCCAAAATAAAGATTCAAAAGAACTCTCCATCAGCATTTGTTCAAGTAAGTTGGAGTCAGCATGATTGGTTTTCATGAAATTAGATTTTGAGAAAAATATTTTCAATGCCTGTCTTGGGTTTACAGAAAGGGATGAGAAAGTGTACATGTACTTTTGGACACATTTGATTATTAATATTAGCATAAAGCAAATTTTTTTATTGGTGTTCTCTCTCAAAAGAATAGAAGCCCTCTATTCTATTGTTCAGTACAGCTCCTGAAATGTGTCACCTTACTCTGGAACTGATCATTATGACATAGACATAACTGCTCTTTTTACCTTTGTGACTTCAACATACACACTATTTTTACAGTTATTAACCTTTTGTAATATGGATTAAGATTCCATATCTGATTAGAATTGCTCTTAATTGACATTCTAATGATGATGTACCAAGCATTACAGATAATTGAAAGCAATAGAGCTCTAGAACGCTGACTTAGAAATTTTGAAAAAAAACATTCCAAAAATCCTACTCTTCAAAATGTTAAACCAGTAAACATTCTAAGTTCTAAATGCATCAATTAATTATGAACACATTCTCTCACTATGAAATGGCACCTATCTGCCAGTGATAAAGAACTATGTACATTAGAAAACAGCCAGTGTATATTTCATAATGATACACATTTTGTTTTCAACCTAATTTTTTCAGCTCATCCCATTTTGTCACCATTTGTGCACTTGGAGAGTTTTGAAAGCCAGCAAGCTTTCACAGCTACCTGTGAAGTTTTTAGCACCTACGAAAGCAACGTTTTTTGGATCCTGGATGACAGTGTGAAAACAGAGTCGAAAAACTATACTAACATCAAGGACTCCCTAAACACAATTCAGCGATCAGTACACAGCTGGACTTTTACCAAAGACAAGTGGAAATCCATGAAGTCAATCACTTGTGAAGTCCAACATGAATGTTTTACTCCTGTAAAGAAGACCATGAATATAACAGGTAATTGGGTAACTAATATTACGAAGGCAACTCATTTAATTATTCTTGCCAACCTATTTTCAAAAAAATCTCATAATCATTCAGATAAATGTAGTATTCAAGCAGGCCACAGAAGCTGTCAGAAAGTGCTTTGTGGACAGTCATGTCAGTAATACTTTGATAATAATGGTACAGCATACACACACACAAACACCCACACACACACACATACAAACTCACACACACACACACAAAAAAACACACACTCAAACTGCATGCTCCAATCTGTTGTTTAGGTGTAATATTGAATAAATTAAATGTGTATAATTCATTACTTTACTGGGGTTAAAAAGCTCACTTTTCTTTTCCAGTTCAAAAGACCACTTTTCCCAATATGACTCTGTACCACCAGCTCAGGAGTGACCCAGCAGAAGCCAAAAGAGTCTCGTTGATCTGCTTCCTGACCGGGTTTTACCCAAAAGAAATCTCAGTACAATGGAAAAAGGACAAAGAACCACTGGGAGGCTCTCCGGTTGTGAGGATTATGGAGGGGGAAGATAAAAAGTTCAGCCAAACCAGCCAGATGGATGTTGACGTTGAAAAATGGCTTTCTGGTTCAGAGTATACTTGCAGAGTTACCCAAAATAAAGATTCAAAAGAGGTCTCCATCAGCATTTGTTCAAGTAAGCATGATTGGTTTATATGGAATTAGATTTTGAGAAATATCTTTGTCCACACCTTTCTTGAGTTTACAGTAAAGGCAGAAAAAATTTACATGCAGTTAGAACATTAGACTGTTGACATTACCAATGAAAAATCTTCACCATCTGTGCACTTGGAGAGTTTTGCAAGCCAGGATGCTTTCACAGCAACCCGTGAAGTTTTTACCGCCTACAAAAGCAACGTTTTTTTTTATTCTGGGTGACAGAGTGAAAACGGAGTATACTGACATTTAGGACTTAGTTTGACTTCCAGGTCATCAACTTATATTCGATTTTTCCAATTATGATCCAAAACTGGTTCCATCTGCTGTGTAGAAATTATCTAATGCCCGCACACATTGATATCCCTGCTCTTATTATGTCAACTTCTTGGTCCAAAGATCTTTGTCAAGAAAGTCTTTGTTCTGTGAAACTTAATAAAATTAAAGCATTTTATTTCCACAACTAAATGAAAGGACTAAATTGAAACGGCATACGTGTTGATCATCTTCTGGATGACATTTCGGAATTACTTCATTGGGAATTCAGAATTGCATCCTTAACCTATGCCTTCAACTGCAATAATTTGTTCACCGAAACCTGTGGCCTGACCTTGTTCCTCCAGTGACTCCAACCTCATCTCAGACAGCAGAGCTCTTCCTGATTGGTCCCCCACTCCAGGAGACACGGACGCAGGAAGGCCTTCCTTTCGTCTGTCTGCTGGTTGGCTTTGATACAAGCTACTTCACCGTCACCTGGAAGGTGAACGGGACAAACCGTCAGACGAGCGTGAAGAAGGAGCTGCCGATCAAGAATGACAACGGAACGGAAACCGTGCGCAGCACGTTCAATGCCAAGAGCAGCGACTGGAGTGCAGGCTCTCGAATCACCTGTGAGGCCAAGCACTTGTGCTCTGACAAGCCCTTAGAGAGGCATCTGGTGAAAGCTAAAGGTGAGTTTCTTCCCGACAGTCAGCCTCCATCAAACCATGAAAAAAGACCAACGACAAATTGCCATTACAAATGTAATGTAATGTAATTGATGTTGTTGTTGTTGTCTATTTTTGGCCCTAGATCCCAGGCCACCCACAGTAAAGATCATGGCCCCTTTTGACTCAGAACTGGTGAAATCAGGCAATGCCACCCTACTCTGTGTGGTGTCGGATTTCTTCCCCTCCCAAGCGGAGGTACACTGGGAGCTGAATGGGGAGCGGCTTCCGCCGTCCCGCTACACCAGCAGCCCACCGCTCAGGATCTCAGGAAGCAGCAGCTATGTGATGCACAGTTGGCTGCAGGTGTCTGAGTCTGACCAGGCAGAGAAAGAGTACTCCTGTGTGGTCAGGCATGAGTCATCAGAGAAGCCAGTAAACCACACCATCTCTAATGTGTTTGGTACGTAAATCTACTCATTCTGTGTGTGTGTGCATGTGTGTGCGCGCTTGCATGTGTACGTGCGTGCATGCGTGCGTGCATGTGCCTGTGTGTGTGTGTGTGTGTGTGCGCGCGTGTGCATGCGTGTGTATGTAAGTGTATGCGTGCGTGCATGTATGCGTGTGTGTGGGGGTTGGGGCAGAGTAGAGCCATATAGCCAAGAGTGTACTACATCAGTGAATTTACTATGAACTACAGTTGTGAGAAAATGTTAGTTAACATGTAGTACAATAAATATGACTATCAAGCCGGACAGTGGTTCTCAAGACACAGGCATATCTTCTATATGGACTAGTGCTGCCACTACTACTTTAGATTGAAGAGAGGGATTGATAGCAGGCCTTTTTAAACATATAGAGTGAGGGACCTGCTGGGACTGGTCAGAAAGTTTAAGCCTTCTCCAGACAGCTAAGGCCTCTCTTTTCTCTCATTTTAAGCCTCCAAAAAAGTAAGAAGAACCAGCACACCATTTAATGGTCCCAAGTGGATTCAGTACTGAACTTTGGACCTGTGAAATACGGCATCCAATATCTGTACATTCTATAACCCCCTAGCCATCTCCCCGCCCCAAGCCGCCCTGCTGCAGTTCTCCAAGGGACTAATCTGCCTGGTCCACGGGTTCAGTCCGGCCGCCATCAACATCACCTGGGTCCTGAATGGCAGGACAGAGCTGCTGGAGTCCAACACCAGCGATGTGTCCAGAGGAGCCGATGGGAGGTTCTCGCTCTGGAGCCACCTGCAGGTTTCCTGGGAAACTGGGGCCATTTACACCTGTAGGGTGGCCCATGTCACAAAGACTCTGAACCTCAGTAAGAGCCAGCCAGGTACGGCCATCAGCTCTTGGTAATCAATCTCCATGATCAGTTTCCTTATTGTCTTTCACAATCAAGCAATATGGGGGTGCGTGACCCTATTCCTGCCCATATCTTTCACACTGTCACACATACATACCTCTTATGTCTCTCATTAGACTCAGAGTATATGACAGCCGTGTAGCATAGTGTTATGTAGCCTGGGAAAAGGTACTTAAACTGAATTGCTTCAGTGAATATCCAGCTGTATAAATGCTTTATATGTAAAGTATAAATAAGATAATCTACTAGATGTAAATATATGGTTAGCCTTATGTTATATCATCAATATATGGATCATATTACCTGCTCTTGACTGATCAGTCTGCATTGTTATGTCTTTTTTTTCTTTCTCGCTCCTGCAGAAATCAGCACAGAGAATGAGTACTTCAATGAAAACACACATGACCCATCGTCAGTAGACAGCCCTGAGGAAATCTGGAACACTGTCTATGCCTTCGTCATCCTCTTCCTCGTCACTCTACTCTACAGCATCATTTCGACTTTAGTATTGGTAAGGATGAGGCCATTTCTGCTCAAAAGGCAACGGTGACCACTTCACCCCTCCCAAATGCATGTCTCCCCATTGTAGGAAACCATGATGCAGGGCAGCATGTGCCATTACAGTCCAAGAGTTTTTCATGTTGTGTGCTTCTGGTTTTTTTTTTTCAAAAAATGTTCCATATTTTTTTTTTTTTGTTCGTATAGTTCTTCTGTTTCGTCACATCATTATTATTATTATTATTATTATTATTATTATTATTATTTATAGTTGTAGTAGTAGGAATAATGATAATAATAATAATAATAATAGTAGTATTACAAACAACAATGGTGTCATTGTAGTATTTCTGACTTTAATATGCTTATTTTTACAGATAAAATGACAAGATGACGTATCCTACATGAGTGACATTTTTTGTGAAAAACTTCCTATTTTTGGAATCTGCTGTCAAGAAATTATTCTGTTGTATGTTTGTTTGTTTCAAGCTTCCCTTTAATTAGTCGCTATTCTCCAGTTTGCCTAGCTCTGCTTTTTAGTTATTTTACAACCTTAATTGTCTTATGTCTTGTTTAGAGATGAACTAATCAGGGTTACCGGTGTGTCTGTCAAAAAATATATACTAATCACATTAAATGATCAAATGCTAAATAATATAGGGCTTGGTGGCTTTATTTTACTCAAGCAGTTTTAACTCAATTTACATGTTTTAATTAAAGAACCTTCATGAATGTGCAGGACTGTCCGAGGCTGGATTTACCCAAAATAAAGTATAGCATTACACTGGTAAAAGTCATCAATTTACTCTGGGGAACAACACTGACACCAGTATGAGTAATTAATCAAGTGCTCAGTGAGACTTGTGTTACACCAACACTGTCAACCAATGGTCCCAGCGACTGACACATTGTACCCATTATCATTTCAATGAAGAATTCACCCAGAAATCTAAGTGTATTTTCATTGTCTGTAGACATCTATAACACATCTATAATACAAGCCCAAAACAATACATGAATAACCCTTGACAAGTTAGCAGTCCAAAGCATTCGCTACCTGATGACATAGGTGGGAATAATGTATGATGCTTGAAAAAAATCCTTTACTCATATCAAAATAAAATTTTACCAGTTGAATAAACACAGAAATACAAGACTTTTTTGTATTATGACTTTAAATTATTTTATTTTTTAAATAAGCAAATGAGCTAATAGCTCATTAAATATGCGCTAATTTGCATAAAACCAGATACGCTTTTTTAACCTCAACAGATACAATCTGAATTGATCTTTTTGTTTGAATGTGATTAATAACTCAATAGTTAGGGCTTTTCAGAGGCTTTTGTCAAAATATTGTTTTTTAAATGAATTATTCTAAAAACAGTATTAACATGCTGAAAAACCCGTTTTGGGCCTATTTTTACAGATAAATAGAATAGAATAACTTTTATTTGTTGAATAACTTCAGTTTTAGCCCCAGCAACAACAACAAAACACAGACAGTGGGGCAGACCCACAACATACAAACTGTTATGATCGGTGTTAACAGGAACCCAATAGCAGGCAGGAGTGAACCAAAACGATGTTTAATTCCAGAATCACAGTCCAGGGGGAAGTCAAGACAGGCAGGGGTCATACACGGAAGACACGGCAGAGGTACAAAATCGTAATCCAAAAGAATAGTCGCGAGAACACGTTCAGGGGTCAAAGCCAGAAATCCGTCAAAAACAAATAACACAAGAACAGACTGCAAAAACTTACAAACTCGGAAAAACACTAAACAAACAAAACACTCGGAAACAGATTTAAACTCGGCACGGACTCGGAAACAGATATACTACTAGAACAACTCACGTGAAAAAAGAATGACGAACTCGCGACGAGAAACAAAGACAGCAGGTATATATGCAGGTGTAGACAGGTGCAGACAATTAGTTTGAGAGCAGCAGGAAATGGAAAACAGCGAGAGCTGACACTTAACAAGGCAATTAGTAATTCGTTAGTAATTATCCTATCCTAGCCCTGTCGTTAGTAAATTAGTTTAACAAGACAATGACTGGAAACGTAAGGAAACACTAAACAGCTGTGGGAACGTGATGAGAACTAAATTGTTAGTTTGTGTTAGTAATCATTCTATTAAACCCTGACGTTAGTAGATTAGTTAACCACCCCGTGTTTAGCCAGTTAGTAATTAATAAGTCCTATATAAATGTTAGTAGTGCAGGGTAATACAAACGAAGTGTACAGAAACGAAAGTAAAACTCCGTGAGAGGGAGCGAGAGATTCAGCACAGAACGCAAGGCTGCGGAAAACATGAAAAAGTGTATGCTACCAAAACTGACAATACTAAACATGACAGAAAAACAAAAACAAACTCAGAACATAACACAAACAAACATATCAAACAAAGACATCCAACAGAGTCATTACATCAGTCAAGTGAATTTAGTGAATTAAAGTGGAATACAGCCATGATTTTAAAAAATAGCCCCGCTGTCCCGAGATGTCCAGTGTCACCAAGCAGTCCAACACACAAACTCTGCCTCCACGACTCTGCCTCTGTTCCTCCATACACGCAGCGCCGCGGTCTCTGCCCATCGCCGAAACGGAGCACCGAACTGCGTCAATCCTCCCAGTCTCTCCTCATTCCTCCCCCGCATTATGTTCTCCTTCCCTGGCTGCCTTTTGAAGATTGCCTGCACTCCCGGATCAGTCCCGAAATCCTCAATTCCGGTGAAGAGCGATGGTAAACTGTTGCTGCAGTCTGCCGATCCAACGGACATTCCCGAGAATATGTTGCGAATGTGTCTCCATGACCACAAACTAAATTATATCGACTAGACAATATTATCAAACGAGCAGCAGGAGTGCCCTGAAAAATAGCCCGCTTCCCCGTCCCACTACAGACACACAGCGCATGAAAAAACAAAACAAAGACAAAAGCCAGACACAACAAAACACATTCAAATGAACAAACATGAACACGAGAGACAGCTGGACTACATGTCGCCATTACAGCGCCACGTGAAGTGCCACATAAAATGACAAAACATATTTTTAAAAGTCTCTCAAAATCCCTATATATAACATTTAAGAAGCAGTATGTAAAATTATGTAGCTGTACCTATTGTGAAAGTAAAAAAAAAAACGTATCCCGTCTGGTCAATATATGATTTTAAGAAAATGGCTGTTAAAGATTTGCTAATGTAAAAAAGGGTTTCCATTGACTGCTTGTCTTTCGTCCATCCTCCCAGAGACAGCAAAGGAAATACCTATATATGGTCATGCTTGCAATACACTCCAGGAAACAAGCTTTTGAACAATGTCTGATTCAACCAGTTCAGTTTTTAAAACGCAGAGGCATTTAACAATAAAAGATGCTATCATAAGCTAATTTTCTGCTTTGCGTACTTAACGAAGGTGTTATATAATCATCTAAATTAACTATTTATAATAATTATTTACCTTTAGTTTTTTTATTTTATGAAACTATAGAAGTTATAGAAGCAAAATATCAAATAATCTCAAAATTGACATCATCGTTTTTGAGGGTGGTACCTCCCCGTAATGCTAATAGTATTAATAGTATATAATATAATAATATTAATAGTATAATATGTGCTTCTCTTTCATGGAATGACCTCCAGGATATTTAACAGCTAGACATCCTGGTTCCGATAGGTCACGTCAAGAAGGGTGAACAGGCTGAAGGGCTTGTACAATCTGCGTCTTTCAATACATAATATTCTGCAATTGTATACAATTTTACACCGTATGCACATTTTTGTATTTGATCTTTCCTTTCAATGATGTATTGCTGTATTGCTGTAAGAAACCAAGGTCTCAATGGGTTTTCCCTGCTTATATAAATATAATAATAAATATGTGTACGGGCATGCAAGCTCTCAATTACCTTTCGTTAGCTTTGCCTAAAAGTTCTAAATTAATCGTCTATTCCTGGCCATGCGATTGTCTATTCCTCTGTCAGTCAAGCAATTAGTCACGTCAGTAAGACGCGTCTATCTTTCAAACATTATCTTGAAAGCGGGTATGCACGGCCATCTTCATGCTTCCCTTGCCTGAAGCTCGTCAGTGCTTTCAGCTCTTGTGCACGGTCCAAAGTATTGCATCTATGTCCTCCAGTCTCTATGGTCCAGCAGACCTCCCTTCACTGCCTCACTTTGAATCTCAGCTATGCTGTACAGAACCTCCAAGACACCATAGAAATCTATCAACTGAGAACACTTCTCTGACCATTACTGAATAGCACAGTGCAGTCCGGGCATAAAAAACCTCTTATTGGGTGTTGGCGAGACTTGTTCAGGTTCTTTCAACTCAAACAGGCTTTCCTTTCATCTGATCCTCTCGGGAGGGAACAAAAAAAAGACGACAATCCCCCAAAAAAGCCCCCCTCTCCACAGACACACGGACACAGAAATAAATAGGCCTAAACACAAATATAGTGTGCACCTGTGTGTGCTGCAGCAAGGCCTGTTTCCCTGTATTTTTGAAGAAAGGTTTGTACCCCTCCAATATATGTTCTCTGGGGCATCTCTGCCAAGGTTTGTGGTCTGTAGAAGTTTGCTATACCAGTTGATCTGAGACAATATGTCAAACCAGATGACGACTGAAATGATGAACTTCCATGATCCCAGGTCTGCTGCTACGTTCGGATTTGATGCGCTGGAGACGACATTGCAGTTACTTTTTCCCATTGCCTATTCACTCAGGCTGCAAAGGGCCTCTATCACTTAAGCGCAGCACATTAACACTTTCCACACAACATTCTCAGCGGGTCGTTGTCTTCAGGGTGAGCTCGGTAACAGAATAGCCCAGCGGTGCTCAGATGAACTGAACTGCATCTACAAACGCTGCAGCGCCCCAAAGAAGTGTGTTGCCTATGCTGAAGATGTTGCTGAATCAATAATGACCATAATCAAACTGTGACTGCTGCAAGGCATGTACGGTGCCTTCTCATTCATATCAAGCAGTCTCCTTTGCTCTTGCATTTTGCTGCCATTATCGTAGGACTGACCCCTGCAATTAGCAACATCCAGCTCAATTTGCTCCAGATGCCTCAGGAATGTTTCACACAAACCCTTTCCTGTAGTATCATCAACAACCAAAAAACCATGGACATTTGGTCCAGAAACAGGTAATAAATGTATTATGTGCTTCCTAAAGGTGATGTATCTGGTTTTAGAAGACCGTACTTACGTAAGCATTTGTTAAATAAAACTACGTACGTACATTTTTGAGACAATAAATATATGTATTGTCATTGAGAGAAAGGGGCACAGCACACTGTCACTATACTCTACCAAAAGTTTCAGATGCAAACCTGCCTGGGGGGGTGTTTCACAAAGCAGGATAACTGAGTTCGCTGGATAACTGCACTGAGTAAAACCCAGAACCCTCCTAAATCTGGAACACGGACTGAAGCAAAAAGAGCCGTTCCAGTTTTTACTCAGTACTCATCTACATCTTGGCCTACAACTTTTAACAGCAGGCCTAGATTTTGAAAGTTTTAATGACTTATCAACAGTGCTTTGTATGCGTGAGTAACTTGGCATTTTTGAACATTGAAAACTTTTTTTGTTGAGATAGGAAATACTGTGGACTGAATTGATTGAAATCTCTGTGAGGGTGAAGGGCTGATGAATTCAGATGGGCAGATATGTTGTTTTATGAAGAGCACTGCTGCCCCCACCTGGTGGACTTTATAAACTGCATTTTCAGTTACACAGTGGAGTCGGTTGCAGAACCATTTACCCTCAATGCTCTTGCTCTTCTTTTCTCTTCCATTTATCTGTAAATATAGGCCCAAAATTATTTTCTGAGAAAAATATTCCCCCATAATGTATTGCATTTGAATGTACTCTGACATCACACTAGCTCAGCCCAGCACTAATGAGATTATCTTGACCAACCATGAATGGAAAAGTGCTTAGCAGGTATAAACAATCATTGATTGCAACATATTATTGGTGTTGTTAAAGAGAATATTGTAAATACTAACAAAAAAACTGGACTCACATAATCATGCTTTTTTTCATTAGCTGGATAACTGCAATGCATTCCAAATCTGGAACATGGACTGAAGCAAAAAAAAGTGCTAAGTACTTTTCCTAAATGCAGTTGTCCAGCTAACTTAGTCGTCCAGCTTTGTGAAATACCCCCCTGATTAATGGCCAGATTTATTTATTATATATCACTTCTGCCCCCACCTGGTGGACATTGTAAACTGCAGTTTCAGTATGGATAAATATAAATGGACAATTGGACGTGTTGCACTAATTTGAGAGGTTTTAACCTGTTCGTATAGTTCTGTGGTTCGTACACATTACTCGTCTCGAGTGCATTCTGTGGTTTTGGAAACCTAGAATGTGCTCCACGCAGCATGTTTCCTTGGTAACCATACCAACATTTTTATTTGGGGGGAAAAAAATTGTATTAAATAAACAACATGGATCAATTTCCTCTTTCCAAGTGTTTACGGCTTCTCCTCCTCCGGGTAAGATGAACCTCGATCGGTAGTCATAATATAGAGATAAAATATGATAATAATAATAAAATAAAAACTGTTTAACTGTCAAATTAACTGTTTGATTTTTGAAATTTTCACAGAACTCGCGACGAGTATAACACTAATGGAACTGTACGTCATTTATTTATGACGCAAGCAAAATTATTATAATCTACAGGTAGGTTTCAGCAACCGATCCTGTACACACTTCACGGCTACAACCAGTTAAGAGCTTTCGAAACGTTTCTCGTAGCTCCGGGGAGGGATGTGCACATTTTATGATGCCTTTTATGTTTGTGGTCAAATTGACCCAAAAAGTTTAAATTGACACTTGGACACTTTCTTTGTCACCTTTTGTGTGTCTCCAAATTGACTAGCCTTTTATCCCTAAATATAAACAATCTGTGATCTCAATTTAGAGCCCGAGAAAAGAGAACGTTTAAGTGTACAACCTGTACGGGAAAATGACACCGGAATTACCCACAAAAAATCAAAGGTAAAAAAGTGTTTATTTATTTATTTATAGTTGATTAAACTACCTGTACTTTATCTATCCAGGTTTCTTTTCTCAACCACTGAAGTGAACTGAAGACTTTGTGTGCTGAGTAAAATTTCAGAGCACTGGCCCTCTGGGTGGTGCTAGATAATCAAAATTTTTACGCCTGTAGGTTTTTGAATGGAGGTTTATCACTGTGATAACTACGTGGGCACAGTGCTACAGGCCATGACAAAAACCCTCCTGTTTTGCAACAGCACTCTTAACACTCATTCAGCTTATCGGCTCATCTGTGTGCATATTAGAATAAATCATTAATTAAGCTTTGTGCTGGAAGGTTTATCGCATCGAACATTCTGGATTGTTTAGAATGTTTTGTTTTGATGTTAAATATATTATTGTTAATTATCTAGACAATTGATACGGCCTTTTTTATTAATAACATGCTGATATTTGGATAGATATGGTATATTTGCCTACATTCTGTGTTTGGCCACCAGAAACACATTTAATCTCTACAATAATATTAAGAAATAATGTGATCTATAATGGCATTTAGCTATTTTATTTGCTTTACATAGTAAAAGTAAATGTAACACAAATTAAACCTATTTACATTCATACTTTTTTAACAAGAAAATCTATTTTTCTTATATTGCAATATGTTTTGGTGTTTCCGGGCTCTACCAAGTTATTATGTAGATATACCCCCCCCCCCCCCCCCCCCTAACAGTTTATAAGAGTCTGAAAAGGGGCAAAATCTATTATATTAGAATACAATTGTGTTCTATTTAGATGTGTTGAATTGATTCCACCCTGAAAATTTAGCAATATCGCAAGCATTATCTACATATTTTGACATTATATGTCACTTATATACTGTCGTTGGATTTGTGAAAAAATACCAAGTTCAGACTAACACTTGAATATGTTGGAGATGGTTTTTGCTTTGTCTATTTTAATTTATGCTGATTTAATCTGATTTAATCGAATTTATTCTTAGTTAATCTATTCCTTTGGGAAGCACCAGGGGTGATTCAATTGGGAAAACTTGAAATTTAATTACATTTTTTTCAGAAATGAATACCTTAAAGGACCATTGACATGGTGTGTGTCAACATTATCACGTGAGCAATTCCTCTGCTCACCTTTCTAAAAACTACAAAATATGATTCAAAGAAGAGGGAGATGAGTGCATGTTTCATGGAGGCGTAGAGTTTTTGTACAGCCATGTATCGGTGGGATGGCCACAGTGTGATACAATGCTAAACAAAAACCTCCAACTGGTCCATGTGCACATTTTTACAGTGAAAAAGAGTCCCAGTATTGCATAACACAATGCAAACCATATACATGTAAAACACTCTAGAATTTTAAATGTACAGTGTATTTTATGTATTAAATTTAAGATTTTAAATCAACATAAAACTTACATCTATTTTACATCTATATCTATCTTACAAACATTTTATCTTATGTGGTCACGCCATCCTATTTTATATAATGTGTCGATGTATAACCCCGAATCACTGTACAGAATTGTACCTTCTTTCTTGAAATTTGATTTCTTCTATATCAGACAAGAAATATATAGTAATGTTTTCTTTACCTTGACATGTTTCGACGGAGAAACTTCCGTCTTCCTCAGAAGTGTCACCTGATGGTAGTGTGACGTGTCATTATCAGCTGATGTTACTGAGGCGTGTCAGTTTTGACAGAGCGGTCACGCCTCCTGCTGTCTGGTCGCTCCTTTAGGACGGTGCTCCAGGTATGAGACAGCATGTACGCCCCCTCGTCCCAGTTCATCGTCCTTTGGGCTCGCTTCCGGATTTCTATCGCTTCCATGATCCAGCGTTGGTATCTGTTGTCCTCGGTGCGGATGACTTTGGCCTTGTCCCAGTCCATAATGTGATTTTCCCTTTTGCAATGATCCGTGATGGCTGATTTAAGGTTCTCTTGTTGTGCCTTGTCTTTTATTGATCTCGTCTGTCTTTTCTCTGTTTCTTTTTCACATTCCTTTTTGTACCTTCTTTCATATAATTATAAAATATAATTATTAAATTACTCTAAAATTCCATTATAATAACCCGAATACAAATTATGCTTACAATTATTTTAGAGTCACATTAATGGGAGTATACATTCTGTCGCAGTTGTGTTTTTAAATTTATTTCTCGATTAGACTCACTCTTTGCCAGGACCCCATAAATATGTTTTTGGGTTTGCAGGTGATAAATCCATAGCCGTTTGTACATAAACAGAGACGCTGAAGCAGACTTTGAGTGATTATCTCAGGTCGCCATGTTAACCTGACAGTCTCTGCACCAAAGGCTTTGTCCTACTGTGTAGCCTTTTACAGCGCCTGGGGGTTTTAAACCAGAGGGACATTCTCTGCCTGAAAGGACAGCAAAGTCAGAATTCCTAATTAGATATTAATGCACTCATTACAAGCACGTATGAGTGTTTACCAGCCAGTACAGCACCTCAGATTAAATATTATGGACCATGCAGTATTCCAGCAATCTACCAGCTAAGGTGTTAAATATGAAGTTAAGTCATTAAGTATTTTGGGTGGAATTTATCTTTTTTTTTTTCTCCAAAAATATTTTTTGAAACACATGTTTTCCTTTGAATTGTACCTCAAGACTAAATTAAATAATCAAAAGTACAAGGCGGTATAAAACTATATTTGGGTAATCACACTATATTGTTGACAATGTAAAAAAGCTGTACAGTCTTAGAAAGCAACTGGCTGTAATAGTGAATATTATTAAATCAAATCATATGTCAAATAGCAAATAATGCTGAAATATACATTAAGAAATTATAAATTAAAGATGATAGAATATAAAGTGTACTTCTGAGCACATTAGAAGTGTGCAGTCCAGGCGTGGTTTTTGTACAGGTGTTAATCACTGTGGAATATAGCGGGTCACAGTGATACAACTCATTACAAAAAAAACCCTCTTTTCACAGCATGACCAAATTTACAGAGATACAGACCTAAACAGGACAGAATGTACAGATATACAGACCTAAACAGGACAGAATGTACAGAGATACAGACCTAAACAGGACAGAATGTACAGAGATACAGACCTTACCAGGACAGAATGTACAGAGATACAGACCTAAACAGGACAGAATGTACAGAGATACAGACCTAACCAGGACAGAATGTACAGAGATACAGACCTAAACAGGACAGAATGTACAGAGATACAGACCTAAACAGGACAGAATGTACAGAGATACAGACCTAACCAGGACAGAATGTACAGAGATACAGACCTAACCAGGACAGAATGTACAGAGATACAGACCTAAACAGGACAGAATGTACAGAGATACAGACCTAAACAGGACAGAATGTACAGAGATATACAGACCTTACCAGGACAGAATGTACAGAGATACAGACCTAAACAGGACAGAATGTACAGAGATACAGACCTAAACAGGACAGAATGTACAGAGATACAGACCTAACCAGGACAGAATGTACAGAGATACAGACCTAAACAGGACAGAATGTACAGAGATATACAGACCTTACCAGGACAGAATGTACAGAGATACAGACCTAAACAGGACAGAATGTATAGAGATACAGACCTAACCAGGACAGAATGTACAGAGATACAGACCTAAACAGGACAGAATGTACAGAGATACAGACCTAACCAGGACAGAATGTACAGAGATACAGACCTAAACAGGACAGAATGTACAGAGATATACAGACCTAACCAGGACAGAATTTACAGAGATACAGACCTAAACAGGACAGAATGTACAGAGATACAGACCTAAACAGGACAGAATGTACAGAGATACAGACCTAACCAGGACAGAATGTACAGAGATACAGACCTAAACAGGACAGAATGTACAGAGATACAGACCTAACCAGGACAGAATGTACAGAGATATACAGACCTAACCAGGACAGAATGTAAAGAGATATACAGACCTAACCAGGACAGAATTTACAGAGATACAGACATAACCAGGACAGAATGTACAGCGATATACAGATCTAACCAGGACAGAATGTACAGAGATATACAGACCTAAACAGGACAGAATGTTCAGAGATACAGACATAACCACGACCGAATGTACAGAGATACAGACCTAACCAGGACAGAATGTACAGAGATACAGACCTAACCAGGACAGAATGTACAGAGATACAGACCTAACCAGGACACAATGTACAGAGATACAGACCTAACCAGGACAGAATGTACAGAGATATACAGACATAACCAGGACAGAATGGACAGAGATACAGACCTAACCAGGACAGAATGTACAGAAATATACAGACCTAACCAGGACAGAATGTACAGAGATACAGACCTAACCAGGACAGAAATATACAGACCATTTCTGAGAATTGGGACACATAATGTCTTCCCGAAAATTTAGCAATTATTAATTAAAACAACTAATTAAATCAAACAGTTTTACATTTAAGTGTTATGTATGAATTTAATTATTTTTACTATTTCTTAAACAAGGAACCACAGCAAGACAAAAAATTGTGCATAGTGTACCTTTAAAAAAAAATTGTATCCCTGTGAGGTGGCCCCTTTATTGGGCTTAATAGCCAACACTTAGATATATGAAATTATATTTTTGAGCATAATTAACGAGGACCCCCCCCCCAAAAAAACAAGGTTTTTTCCAAATTCTCAAGATAGATACGTATGTGCTCTGTGAAGTGATGAAGTGAAACACAATGTTGTCACTGAACAATGGCAACTTTTAAGCAATTTTTACCTCATTAATTGTGAATGAATTTCATTGAACTAGCTTTATCTTGAAAGATATATTGCGCTTCAGAGAAGATGGTTGATAGTAAGTGTCATTGAAGCCATTCTTTTTTGCAGACCTGAAATGGCTGTGTATATGTGGGGTAGTCATACATGGTTACAAATTGCCCCAGCACAGCACCCCATAGAGCAGCAGTACTAGACGATCACACATTAACATAAATCCTGTCATCTGCCATCTGTGAAATGCAGATAAGACCTTCCACTGGATCTGGTAGCCTTTTAATAAAAAGGCTTTTTAAATTCTGTTTCCTTTTATGGAAATGACCAGTATGTGCAATAAATTATGGGCAGGACACAATGAAAAGCACTGTGAAAGCCAGGTGCTTCCTGAACATTACATAACAGTTATGTGAGCTTTACTTGAAAAATGTTAGGAATCTGTAAACAGTGAAATAACAATATAAAATCAGAACTTAAATTAAGGAGCACAAAGTACCGATGACATTAAATGCAATAAAAGGGGGGTGAACATACTGATTAAATATCTGATGAATGAAGTGTAAGGATCTGAGAATTGTGTGTTATTTGTATTTTTATTTTATTTTGTATTATTGTTATTCATTGCCAGTCTGTATGTATTGTTTATTCTTAGTTTTTATCTGGCTTGTTTATTTTTCGGTTTTGCCTAGTTGTCCCGTGTCTGCTTGTATACATCTGATCTCGCACTCCCTGTTTACGTCTCTGTACCATTCGGGTGATCTCGTTGGTGTTCGGGTTCCCTCTTGCTTCGCACCTGTCTCTGTGCACTTAGATTTACTAATTACCACTAACATACTAACGATAGATTAGATCTACTAACTCCACTAACAAACTAATTTGTATATAATTACTAATTGTACTAACGGCAGGGGTGTGTATAGTTACTAATCTCACTAATATATTAGAGCGCACATTTTCACGCTGTTCTGTCCTTGTTAATCATTCTCAGCTGCATCTGATCTTCTCTCCCTGTTCTCTTAATCTATGCACGATTTCCTGAAACTCCAGGTCATCTGTTATCGTGTATCTGTATGGAATCCAGTCCGCTTTTTCCCTAGTTGTCTCCGTGATTGTTTCATTGTTTTCAATTGACTCTCGTTTTGATCCCCGCCTCTTCACACACCTGTTTCCCTTTGTGTCATTTGTACTGTGTGTATTTAAACCCTGTGTTAACTTCAGTCTGTGTCAGAATGTTGATTTACTTATCCTGTGCCTGCGAGTTTGTTAAAGCCAGAGATCTGCTAGATACTTCCGAGATACCCTTTGCCCGACTATTCTTTTGCCTAGCCCTTATCGGTCCTGTTTGTTATTACGGTTTTGATTACGCCTGTTTTTGACTATTCTCCTGCCTGATCCCCTGGTACTGTCCGACTTCTGATTCCCCGGTTCACGACTTTTGGATTGCCCCTGATTACCCTTTTGGATTCTGTTTTTGTACCTCCCTGATTCTGATCTCCTGGCTTGACTCCTGCACGTATAATAAACAATGAATTTTGCCTTATCCTGTGGTCTGCGTCTGGGTCCTACTTCCGAACGTAACATGAAGTATGTGCAGTGCAAGGTTACATTTCTAAAACCCAGATAGTCTTAATTAGTCAGTTAAATTAATATGGATATTAACGGCAGTTGCCAGTCAGTTTTGCCATAAGTCACCAAGCATCTACATCAGTGCACCTTGTCACCATCCTTGCCGTGGGAATCATAAAGGATAAAAACAGACATTGAAATGGATATCTATATTTGAACATTAATTTTAGCTGAATGTGTGCTACCAAATAAGCTTGACATAACGTGCTTATTAAATAGACTGAACCAGTGAATGTGGAAGCTTCATATTTTGTATTGATTTAAGTGCCGGGTGGCTGACAGTACTGTATCCATGCAGCATGTAGAGGAGGGGTTTTTGTATGGCTGTGCATCACTGTGTGGATGGGTCCCACAGTGGTTTATGGCCATACAAAAACCTACTCTGTTAGCTGAAGAGATCATTCCCTCATTCTGACACAACATTTTGTCCAAAACTCATTCTGTGTTATTACCAAATGGGCTGGAATGAATACAAACACATTTGACTTTACTTACTTACTTATTTATGTATTTATTTATACATAATTATGCAGTTAGGATAAAATGTTCAAGAAAGTTCCACCATTAAATAACATTATATTTAATTATTTATATGTAATTTGTTTTTTAAATAATAAGAACATTGGGAAAGACCAGACCTGAACCCCCAAATAAATAAAATAGGCCGTGCACTGAGGGGAGAAGAGGTTTCAATCATACTGATAATTTGTCAATGAAGCAAGTGCCTAAAAATGTTTTAGTTTGGATTTTTCCATCAAATGTGTTTGTGACATTTCCAGTTATTCCATCATCTGTTTCAACTCCAGAATGAACGTATGCTAAATTATTATTTTGTGAGAAGAAGTCTTGTACACATGTAACCCTCATTTTATGTTAATTTGACCCAGTGCAATGATTGGTGTCTCTTCACCTTATTTTTTCATCTTCACACTTTTCCTCATTTCTAGGGATTAAATAGTAAACACGCAATAAACATAATGCTATGTTTTCAAAGTCCTGCACCAACTACATACACACAGCTGTTGTGTGGGGTCATTCGTGGGGTAGCTGTATAAAATGTATGAAAATATACAGCCTTTTATATTTTTTACCTCAGATTTCTTGTGGGTGATTCAGGTGGCACTTTCTCATACAGGTTTTAAACTGAACAAACTTTCGCTTACCTCAGGCTCTAAATTGATTACAGCTTTTTTATATTCATCAATAAAATGGTGTTCAATTGGGAGACACACAAAAGGTGACACAGAAAGTGAACAATAATGTATATTGTGCTACTTTTGTGTCACTTTAAACTTTTACGGTCAATTTGACCACAAACATAAAAGGCGTATTTAAATATTTCAACAGAATAGGAGGGTTAAGGTAATTCAGTTACATCTGTCCCATTCAATGTTCAGAGACAACGGGATATTTTATGGCTTATTATTTATGTAACAAGCTGTGAAATGTAGGAAACACAACTCAGTGTACCATGGTATACAGGTGCTTCCTGTCTGCGTTGGCTGTAATAGAGGAGTCGGACTCCAGTGTAAAGGCTGTATCAAGGGCTCCGTTTATTGAGTCTTGAGCTTCATACTAGTGTGAAATATACATGACTGAAATCTTCCCAGTGGCTAGCAAGGATGCATTGCAGTCTGTCTTGACTGAAAATGGATTTCTGAGATGAGAGCAGTAGAAAATGTTCAGGATACAGTACAATTTTAACCAAACATGTGCCATTATAAAGGGGCGAACGTTTAGTTTATTCAGGAAAACAGGATTACAAAGTTAAACAAAGTGCTTTTTAAATGCCTCAAACCTGCCTGTACTAGTTGGAATGACCTTAATCTGCCAGGTTTTCATGTGTTCTTTTACTAACAAAATGCTAAACAAACAAATTATCATTACAAAAAAGAAATACACAATATATTGATACTGTAAGCTATGTTTTTTGTGCAATGTGGCGTCCAGCCACACTTTCCTCGGAGAGGAAGGAAGACGGGGAGACAAAGGTGAGTTCAAGACAAGTATTTTATTTTTCCTTTAACTTTTTACAATGGGTCCGGAGGGTAGCTCGCGTTCCAGCGATCCGGATCCGGGTTTTTCTCCTGGTTCACTTTGTAGCTCCGTCTATTCGTTAACTGTGTCTCGCTTTCCCTCACGCCCTTTTCCTACACCGGTTCCGGGAAGCCGCGGCTCGGTCACCACCAAGCCTCTTCAGCATGCTATGGGGAACGAGGAAACAGGTTAGTGCAGAGAGGCATACAACAGTAAATGATCCTTTATCTTACTGGTTCGTTCTAATGCTTTTTCTCCGTCTTTCCTAGATCAGAGAAAGAGTCTTCGTCCGTTAGTGAAGGGGCGTCGTTGCGGCGCACACTGCCTCAGTCCTTCACCGTGGCTGTCTTCTCCCTCTCTGAGCTTGTCAGGCTGTCTTTAGTAGCCTGACTGCAGGTGTGGCAATTGCTCCCAGCTGGTCTGGTTCAGCTCTGATCTAATAGCTTTATTAGTCGGCGCTGACCTGGGTCCTGAACCTCTCACTGGGAGTGGTGTCTGTGGCTTCTTCACCTTCGCTCTGTGGCGAGTTAATGTCCTCCTGTCGCCCCATTGCCCCCTAGTGGCACCTGGCGGAGGCGTAGCTGGAGTCCGGTTGCCACATATCCCCCCCCTTAGCTCCGACACTCGTGGTGGAGCGACTGTCAACCCTAGTTCCTCCCGTCTGGATAGGGCGTCTGCGTTGCCATTCTGCTTCCCCGGTCGGTGTTCCACCTGGAATTTGAAATTTTGTAATTCTAAAAACCATCGGGTTACTCGGGCATTCTTACTCTGGTTAGCTGCCATCCATTTGAGTGGGGCGTGGTCCGTTACCAGGAGGAATTCCCGTCCCAGTAGGTAATACTGGAACTTTTCCAGTGCCCACTTCACTGCGAGAGCTTCCAGTTCTACGGTGGCATACTTTTCTTCGTTGCTCAGTAAGCGGCGACTGGCAAAGATGATGGGGTGTTCCACTCCGTCTTGGATTTGGGACAACACGGCTCCGAGCCCGGTTCCGGATGCGTCCATCTGTAATACAAACTGGCGTTCGTAATTCGGGGTGGCTAGTACGGGTTTGGATATCAGTACCTGTTTTAGCTGATTGAAGGCGTGCTCTGTCTTTTCGGTCCAGCGGACTGTGGAGGGTTGGTTGTTCTTGGTTAGGTCATGTAATGGACCGGCGATTGTGGCGAAGTGGGGAACGAACTGCCTGTAGTACCCCACTAAGCCCAGGAATGTTCTCACCTGTTTCTTCGTTGTGGGTTGTGGCCAGGTCTTGATGCTGTCCAACTTGTTAACCTGGGGTCGGACGCAACCTCGTCCTACTGTATGTCCCAGGTAATTGGCTTCTATGAGCCCCAGATGGCACTTTGCCGGGTTGGCCGTTAGTCCGGCCTTTCGTAAGGCTCTAAGTACTGCCCTGAGCCGGTCCAGGTGGCTCTTCCAGTCGGGGCTGTGGATGATTATATCGTCTAAGTAGGCGGCGGCATACTCCCGATGGGGCCGCAGGACGATATCCATCATCCGCTGGAAGGTGGCCGGCGCTCCATGGACCCCGAATGGGAGGACCCGGTATTGGAATAGGCCATCCGGGGTAGCGAAAGCGGTCTTCTCGCGGGCTCAGGGAGTTAGTGGTACCTGCCAATACCCTCTGGTGAGATCCAGGGTGGTGATGAATCGGGCGGGACCTAACCGCTCGATTAACTCGTCCACTCGGGGCATTGGGTAGGCGTCGTACCTGGAGACTTCGTTTAGCTTCCGGAAGTCGTTACAGAACCTCCAGGTCCCGTTTGGCTTCGGAACTAGTACTACCGGGCTGCACCACGGGCTGTTGGACGGTTCAATTACCCCGAGCCGCAACATTTCCTTTACTTCCTCCCGGATGGCCATTCTTCTGGCTTCCGGGACCCGGTATGGTCGTAGCCGGACCCTCCTTCCAGGTTCCGTCACGATATCGTGCTGTGCGATGTGGGTTCGGCCGGGCTGTTCTGAGAACACATCTCGGAACCCCTCGATGATCTCCCTCAAGTCCTGTTTCTGGGGGGTGGAGAGTTCTTCTCCCATGGGAACTTCCGGGGCTTGAGGGCTACTCCGGGTCGTGGTGAGCGCCTGTATGGTTTGGGGTATCGGGGCTACCCAGCGTTTCAGCAGGTTTATATGGTAGACCTTCTGTTCCACTCTGCGTCCGGTTTGTCTCACTCTGTAGTTCACGGGCCCTACCCGTTCCATCACCTCGTAGGGGCCGTGCCACCGGGCGAGGAACTTACATTCTGTGGTGGGGACAAGTACCAACACTTGTTCTCCTGGTTGGAACTCCCGTATCACCGCTCCCCTGTCGAACAACCGCCTTTGTTCCCTCTGGGCCTCCGCCATGTGCTCGTTAACCAGGGGCCAGATCTTCGCTAGGCGTTGTTGCATGGTCTCGACGTGATCGATCAAGGTACGGTTTTGCGAGGGACGTTGTTCCCAGGTCTCTCGTGCCAGATCGAGCAGTCCCCGGGGTCTCCGTCCGTAGAGCAGCTCGAAGGGGGCGAATCCAGTCGATGCCTGGGGTACTTCCCTGATGGCAAATAGTAGGGAAGGTAACAGGCGGTCCCAATCCTTACCGTCGGTCTCAATCGCTTTCCTTAGCATGCTTTTTAAGGTTCGGTTGAATCTTTCCACTAGGCCATCTGTCTGTGGGTGGTACACCGAGGTCCGGACCTGGGTTACCTGCAACAGTCGGCACATCTCTCGGAGAACCTGGGACATAAAGCACGTCCCTTGATCAGTCAGGATTTCGCGCGCAATGCCTACCCGACTAAAAAGTAGGAAGAGCTCCCTGGCCACGGTCTTTCCCGTGGCGGTGCGCAGAGGGACTGCTTCAGGGTAACGGGTGGCATAGTCAACGATGACCAGGATATAACGGTGACCCCGGCTGGACTTCGGGAGGGGTCCCACTATATCCATTGCGATGCGGTCGAATGGGACGTCGATAATGGGCATCGGGATCAACGGTGCTCTGCTGCTGGGCCTTGGACAATGCAACTGGCACTGCGGACAGGCCCTGCAGTAGTCCTCCACTGCCTTCTTGATGCCCGGCCAGTAGAACCGTTGTTGGATGCGGTCCAACGTCTTCTCGATCCCCAAGTGGGCTCCCAGGAGGTGAGTATGCCCCAGATATAGCACGCGGTTCACGTGCGTCTTTGGGACCACCAGCTGTTCAATCCGCTCGCCCCGTTCTCTGTGGATACGGTACAGCAGGTTATTTCGCACACAAAATATGGGAGTGTTAGTATGCCTCCCCATCTCTTGAGAGGGGTCCACTAGGCTTCCCCTCCACGCGTTGATCAGGCAGGGGTCTTCAAGTTGAGCTCGTCCGAATTCCACTGTGCGACGCTCGGGGCCTGTTTCGAATCCCGGAAGTTCAGGGATCTGCTCTTCTTGCTGGAACGGGGCCGGATCGGAACCGTCCTCTCCCACCTCTCTTCCGTCCTCGGCGACGGTATGTACTGGTCCACTCACCTCCCTTTCTCCCTCTGGCTCCGGGGTTTCGAATCCGGACAGGGTGTCACTGGAGTGTGGGGCCGGCTCACCGCACGGTTCTGACCTGGGATTGGGGATCCACGCCTCTGGAGGGTTTCTTTTCCTCCCCGTGGGGGGTCGCCTCTTCTTCGTGTCTTCAGCGGGGCCGGGCGGGTGCTCCCAGTAGGTCTTAAACAGGGGACAGTCTCTCCCCAGGAGTACCGGTACTGGTAATTTATCCACCACGGCGACCTTTATGGTGCAGGTCCCTCTTGGACTGCGAATCTTGACTAGGCCGGTCGGGTAGGCTCTCTCATCCCCGTGGACACACCCCACTGTTACTTCTGCTCCTTCCGGCCGGTCTACGAAGCTGGCGTGTACGAGGGTGATGCCGCTACCCGAGTCGAGGGTAGCCACCGTGTCCCTTCCATCTATCGACACCGGGATCCTGGGGGGTGCCATGCCCTCGTGGGCCCAACACGTGGTGACATACAGGGAGGAAGTGGAGTGGTTCATACCGGTCTGGTTCTGCGTCCCCATGGATTCTTCTTCCCCGGGACAGTCGTTGACCAGGTGACCCCTCCTACCGCACCCGAAGCACCGTCTCAGTGCCGGGTCGAGGGATGGCCTTTCTACTGGTCGGGTCGGCGTTTTCCGATTGGGACCCCGTGTAGGCTTTTCCTCCGCTCGCTTTGGGACGGGCGTCGTGGTTCTTCCCCCTGTCAGTAATCGGGTCGTGGCGGAGTGATTCTCCAGCAGTTGGATCATTAGGTCCACACTTCGTGGTCCGTGTTCGGCGACGTACCTTTGCATTGGTCGGGGTAGGGCCCGTAAAGCTCGGTCGATGAGCAGTCGTTCTTTCCAGTGGGGTCCCTCCCCCTCTTCGAGCCAGTTGTCTAGTAGGCGTCCTAGTTTCATCATCTGAGCTCTAGGGGGCGCCTCTGGATCGAAGGTCCACTCGTGGTACTGCTGTGCTCGTTCCGCCAACCCGTAGCCGTAGTAGGCCAGCACTGCGGTTTTCAGGCTGGCATATGAGGACACCTCTGCTGGGCTGAGATGATGGTAGGCCAGTAGAGCTTCCCCCGTTAAGAACGGGGCGAGGATATAGGCCCACTCTGCTTCGGGCCATGTTTCGCGTAGGGCCGTTCTTTCAAAGATTTCCATGTAGGTCTTTACGTCATCTGTTTCGCACATCTTTAGGAGTACGTCTTTGGGTTTTCGTCCTGCCTTTCGGCCCGTGTTCTGTCGACACAGCTCGGCCACGGCTGTTTGGAGCATGGCTTGGGACGTGGAGAGGTTCTCCAGGGCCCCCTCTATTCGGGATTGAGACCCGGCGTCCATGTCTCCGATCTCCTTCTCTTCGAAGAGGACAGAGGACAAATGGTTAGCTGAGAGGCGACGTTTTACCTTTAATTCCGGTTAATCTTCTCTTGGGTCCAGGGAATCGCTAAGCTCGCATTCTCCACCATATGTGGCGTCCAGCCACACTTTCCTCGGAGAGGAAGGAAGACGGGGAGACAAAGGTGAGTTCAAGACAAGTATTTTATTTTTCCTTTAACTTTTTACAATGGGTCCGGAGGGTAGCTCGCGTTCCAGCGATCCGGATCCGGGTTTTTCTCCTGGTTCACTTTGTAGCTCCGTCTATTCGTTAACTGTGTCTCGCTTTCCCTCACGCCCTTTTCCTACACCGGTTCCGGGAAGCCGCGGCTCGGTCACCACCAAGCCTCTTCAGCGTGCTATGGGGAACGAGGAAACAGGTTAGTGCAGAGAGGCATACAACAGTAAATGATCCTTTATCTTACTGGTTCGTTCTAATGCTTTTTCTCCGTCTTTCCTAGATCAGAGAAAGAGTCTTCGTCCGTTAGTGAAGGGGCGTCGTTGCGGCGCACACTGCCTCAGTCCTTCACCGTGGCTGTCTTCTCCCTCTCTGAGCTTGTCAGGCTGTCTTTAGTAGCCTGACTGCAGGTGTGGCAATTGCTCCCAGCTGGTCTGGTTCAGCTCTGATCTAATAGCTTTATTAGTCGGCGCTGACCTGGGTCCTGAACCTCTCACTGGGAGTGGTGTCTGTGGCTTCTTCACCTTCGCTCTGTGGCGAGTTAATGTCCTCCTGTCGCCCCATTGCCCCCTAGTGGCACCTGGCGGAGGCGTAGCTGGAGTCCGGTTGCCACATATCCCCCCCCTTAGCTCCGACACTCGTGGTGGAGCGACTGTCAACCCTAGTTCCTCCCGTCTGGATAGGGCGTCTGCGTTGCCATTCTGCTTCCCCGGTCGGTGTTCCACCTGGAATTTGAAATTTTGTAATTCTAAAAACCATCGGGTTACTCGGGCATTCTTACTCTGGTTAGCTGCCATCCATTTGAGTGGGGCGTGGTCCGTTACCAGGAGGAATTCCCGTCCCAGTAGGTAATACTGGAACTTTTCCAGTGCCCACTTCACTGCGAGAGCTTCCAGTTCTACGGTGGCATACTTTTCTTCGTTGCTCAGTAAGCGGCGACTGGCAAAGATGATGGGGTGTTCCACTCCGTCTTGGATTTGGGACAACACGGCTCCGAGCCCGGTTCCGGATGCGTCCATCTGTAATACAAACTGGCGTTCGTAATTCGGGGTGGCTAGTACGGGTTTGGATATCAGTACCTGTTTTAGCTGATTGAAGGCGTGCTCTGTCTTTTCGGTCCAGCGGACTGTGGAGGGTTGGTTGTTCTTGGTTAGGTCATGTAATGGACCGGCGATTGTGGCGAAGTGGGGAACGAACTGCCTGTAGTACCCCACTAAGCCCAGGAATGTTCTCACCTGTTTCTTCGTTGTGGGTTGTGGCCAGGTCTTGATGCTGTCCAACTTGTTAACCTGGGGTCGGACGCAACCTCGTCCTACTGTATGTCCCAGGTAATTGGCTTCTATGAGCCCCAGATGGCACTTTGCCGGGTTGGCCGTTAGTCCGGCCTTTCGTAAGGCTCTAAGTACTGCCCTGAGCCGGTCCAGGTGGCTCTTCCAGTCGGGGCTGTGGATGATTATATCGTCTAAGTAGGCGGCGGCATACTCCCGATGGGGCCGCAGGACGATATCCATCATCCGCTGGAAGGTGGCCGGCGCTCCATGGACCCCGAATGGGAGGACCCGGTATTGGAATAGGCCATCCGGGGTAGCGAAAGCGGTCTTCTCGCGGGCTCAGGGAGTTAGTGGTACCTGCCAATACCCTCTGGTGAGATCCAGGGTGGTGATGAATCGGGCGGGACCTAACCGCTCGATTAACTCGTCCACTCGGGGCATTGGGTAGGCGTCGTACCTGGAGACTTCGTTTAGCTTCCGGAAGTCGTTACAGAACCTCCAGGTCCCGTTTGGCTTCGGAACTAGTACTACCGGGCTGCACCACGGGCTGTTGGACGGTTCAATTACCCCGAGCCGCAACATTTCCTTTACTTCCTCCCGGATGGCCATTCTTCTGGCTTCCGGGACCCGGTATGGTCGTAGCCGGACCCTCCTTCCAGGTTCCGTCACGATATCGTGCTGTGCGATGTGGGTTCGGCCGGGCTGTTCTGAGAACACATCTCGGAACCCCTCGATGATCTCCCTCAAGTCCTGTTTCTGGGGGGTGGAGAGTTCTTCTCCCATGGGAACTTCCGGGGCTTGAGGGCTACTCCGGGTCGTGGTGAGCGCCTGTATGGTTTGGGGTATCGGGGCTACCCAGCGTTTCAGCAGGTTTATATGGTAGACCTTCTGTTCCACTCTGCGTCCGGTTTGTCTCACTCTGTAGTTCACGGGCCCTACCCGTTCCATCACCTCGTAGGGGCCGTGCCACCGGGCGAGGAACTTACATTCTGTGGTGGGGACAAGTACCAACACTTGTTCTCCTGGTTGGAACTCCCGTATCACCGCTCCCCTGTCGAACAACCGCCTTTGTTCCCTCTGGGCCTCCGCCATGTGCTCGTTAACCAGGGGCCAGATCTTCGCTAGGCGTTGTTGCATGGTCTCGACGTGATCGATCAAGGTACGGTTTTGCGAGGGACGTTGTTCCCAGGTCTCTCGTGCCAGATCGAGCAGTCCCCGGGGTCTCCGTCCGTAGAGCAGCTCGAAGGGGGCGAATCCAGTCGATGCCTGGGGTACTTCCCTGATGGCAAATAGTAGGTAAGGTAACAGGCGGTCCCAATCCTTACCGTCGGTCTCAATCGCTTTCCTTAGCATGCTTTTTAAGGTTCGGTTGAATCTTTCCACTAGGCCATCTGTCTGTGGGTGGTACACCGAGGTCCGGACCTGGGTTACCTGCAACAGTCGGCACATCTCTCGGAGAACCTGGGACATAAAGCACGTCCCTTGATCAGTCAGGATTTCGCGCGCAATGCCTACCCGACTAAAAAGTAGGAAGAGCTCCCTGGCCACGGTCTTTCCCGTGGCGGTGCGCAGAGGGACTGCTTCAGGGTAACGGGTGGCATAGTCAACGATGACCAGGATATAACGGTGACCCCGGCTGGACTTCGGGAGGGGTCCCACTATATCCATTGCGATGCGGTCGAATGGGACGTCGATAATGGGCATCGGGATCAACGGTGCTCTGCTGCTGGGCCTTGGACAATGCAACTGGCACTGCGGACAGGCCCTGCAGTAGTCCTCCACTGCCTTCTTGATGCCCGGCCAGTAGAACCGTTGTTGGATGCGGTCCAACGTCTTCTCGATCCCCAAGTGGGCTCCCAGGAGGTGAGTATGCCCCAGATATAGCACGCGGTTCACGTGCGTCTTTGGGACCACCAGCTGTTCAATCCGCTCGCCCCGTTCTCTGTGGATACGGTACAGCAGGTTATTTCGCACACAAAATATGGGAGTGTTAGTATGCCTCCCCATCTCTTGAGAGGGGTCCACTAGGCTTCCCCTCCACGCGTTGATCAGGCAGGGGTCTTCAAGTTGAGCTCGTCCGAATTCCACTGTGCGACGCTCGGGGCCTGTTTCGAATCCCGGAAGTTCAGGGATCTGCTCTTCTTGCTGGAACGGGGCCGGATCGGAACCGTCCTCTCCCACCTCTCTTCCGTCCTCGGCGACGGTATGTACTGGTCCACTCACCTCCCTTTCTCCCTCTGGCTCCGGGGTTTCGAATCCGGACAGGGTGTCACTGGAGTGTGGGGCCGGCTCACCGCGCGGTTCTGACCTGGGATTGGGGATCCACGCCTCTGGAGGGTTTCTTTTCCTCCCCGTGGGGGGTCGCCTCTTCTTCGTGTCTTCAGCGGGGCCGGGCGGGTGCTCCCAGTAGGTCTTAAACAGGGGACAGTCTCTCCCCAGGAGTACCGGTACTGGTAATTTATCCACCACGGCGACCTTTATGGTGCAGGTCCCTCTTGGACTGCGAATCTTGACTAGGCCGGTCGGGTAGGCTCTCTCATCCCCGTGGACACACCCCACTGTTACTTCTGCTCCTTCCGGCCGGTCTACGAAGCTGGCGTGTACGAGGGTGATGCCGCTACCCGAGTCGAGGGTAGCCACCGTGTCCCTTCCATCTATCGACACCGGGATCCTGGGGGGTGCCATGCCCTCGTGGGCCCAACACGTGGTGACATACAGGGAGGAAGTGGAGTGGTTCATACCGGTCTGGTTCTGCGTCCCCATGGATTCTTCTTCCCCGGGACAGTCGTTGACCAGGTGACCCCTCCTACCGCACCCGAAGCACCGTCTCAGTGCCGGGTCGACGGATGGCCTTTCTACTGGTCGGGTCGGCGTTTTCCGATTGGGACCCCGTGTAGGCTTTTCCTCCGCTCGCTTTGGGACGGGCGTCGTGGTTCTTCCCCCTGTCAGTAATCGGGTCGTGGCGGAGTGATTCTCCAGCAGTTGGATCATTAGGTCCACACTTCGTGGTCCGTGTTCGGCGACGTACCTTTGCATTGGTCGGGGTAGGGCCCGTAAAGCTCGGTCGATGAGCAGTCGTTCTTTCCAGTGGGGTCCCTCCCCCTCTTCGAGCCAGTTGTCTAGTAGGCGTCCTAGTTTCATCATCTGAGCTCTAGGGGGCGCCTCTGGATCGAAGGTCCACTCGTGGTACTGCTGTGCTCGTTCCGCCAACCCGTAGCCGTAGTAGGCCAGCACTGCGGTTTTCAGGCTGGCATATGAGGACACCTCTGCTGGGCTGAGATGATGGTAGGCCAGTAGAGCTTCCCCCGTTAAGAACGGGGCGAGGATATAGGCCCACTCTGCTTCGGGCCATGTTTCGCGTAGGGCCGTTCTTTCAAAGATTTCCATGTAGGTCTTTACGTCATCTGTTTCGCACATCTTTAGGAGTACGTCTTTGGGTTTTCGTCCTGCCTTTCGGCCCGTGTTCTGTCGACACAGCTCGGCCACGGCTGTTTGGAGCATGGCTTGGGACGTGGAGAGGTTCTCCAGGGCCCCCTCTATTCGGGATTGAGACCCGGCGTCCATGTCTCCGATCTCCTTCTCTTCGAAGAGGACAGAGGACAAATGGTTAGCTGAGAGGCGACGTTTTACCTTTAATTCCGGTTAATCTTCTCTTGGGTCCAGGGAATCGCTAAGCTCGCATTCTCCACCATATGTGGCGTCCAGCCACACTTTCCTCGGAGAGGAAGGAAGACGGGGAGACAAAGGTGAGTTCAAGACAAGTATTTTATTTTTCCTTTAACTTTTTACAATGGGTCCGGAGGGTAGCTCGCGTTCCAGCGATCCGGATCCGGGTTTTTCTCCTGGTTCACTTTGTAGCTCCGTCTATTCGTTAACTGTGTCTCGCTTTCCCTCACGCCCTTTTCCTACACCGGTTCCGGGAAGCCGCGGCTCGGTCACCACCAAGCCTCTTCAGCGTGCTATGGGGAACGAGGAAACAGGTTAGTGCAGAGAGGCATACAACAGTAAATGATCCTTTATCTTACTGGTTCGTTCTAATGCTTTTTCTCCGTCTTTCCTAGATCAGAGAAAGAGTCTTCGTCCGTTAGTGAAGGGGCGTCGTTGCGGCGCACACTGCCTCAGTCCTTCACCGTGGCTGTCTTCTCCCTTTCTGAGCTTGTCAGGCTGTCTTTAGTAGCCTGACTGCAGGTGTGGCAATTGCTCCCAGCTGGTCTGGTTCAGCTCTGATCTAATAGCTTTATTAGTCGGCGCTGACCTGGGTCCTGAACCTCTCACTGGGAGTGGTGTCTGTGGCTTCTTCACCTTCGCTCTGTGGCGAGTTAATGTCCTCCTGTCGCCCCATTGCCCCCTAGTGGCACCTGGCGGAGGCGTAGCTGGAGTCCGGTTGCCACAGCAAGTTTAAAGGATGTCATGTCATATTTTCCCAAATATTAACTATTAATAATCAAACTGACTGAAGGCTGAAGGCTTGGATAAGCTGTTTACATGTTTTAAATGATACTATATGCCAGTGATAGCTAGCTAGTAGTTTCATTTTTCATTGTACACGTCACAGCTAAAGTTAGCAAGCTAGCTAGTCAGCTGTATGGATGAAAAAAACTGGGCAATTTAGCTCGATGTTTTGGTTAAAGAGTAAAGGACCAGACAGCACAACTACATACAACAGACTTGGGTGTTGTTGCTTTCTGTCTGCGGGATTCCATCTTCCCAATTAGGCCAACTACCTCCAAGTAACATAACTTAGCGACTGTATCTGTAGGCTACCAGACCATGTGGGCTTTCACCTAAACAGTTATAGGAATAGAATAGAATAACTGTTATCAGTTAATATTGTTCAATTTATTTGTTTTTGCAAAAAAGACGTTCTTTAATGTGAAAAGAACATTCTTATACCTGAAAAAGCTTAACACGTGCACATCGCAATGTGGTATCACCTGTACTGGTCACATAGCGACGCTTCTGCCCAAGCGTCGCTCCTCTGACGCCAAAGGTATCCTTTTGCATTGTATATTGACAATTGTGGCCAAATAACTTTTCTTTGGTTGTGGCACTTCAATATTATGCGTTTTTTTTTTCTTCCTCTTCCGGAACACGCTTTTTCCATTACACATACCACCTTCGGTAAGTAACGTTATGGCTAATGTTAGCTAACTTAAAATATACGGATAAATTATATTATGATAACTACAGTTCAGGCATGAGCCCGAGTAACGTGAAATCCTGTGGTCGGGCTCGCCCACTATCTTAACAGTTCGGGCATGAGCCCGAGTTACGTGAACTCCTGTGAGGTTATGTTTAGGGGTTGCGGGTGGGGTACGGGAATCACAAACTCACAGAAATCAATAGATTTGTAAATTTGCGACCGAGTGCGACAAAAGGCCTCCTTCTGCGTCCAAAGGATGACGCCATAGGCTGCTGCCCAATAATGACGCCTTGGGAATGAGAACGGCCTGTTTTTGTCAAAAACAAATTCAACAGTAGGGACTGGTGGGGCGGGGCTTGAACCCAGGTATCCACGGGAGAGGCCATCGCGCTAACACTAAAGGCAATTTCACGTTTTGTAGTGAAGTTTGTGGTGGTTCTCGGCTGTTTGTTTTCTTTTTTTTTTGCGACTCTCGTCCTGCTTTCACAATTGTGAATCAATCAGATTTTTTCCACGTTCCGTTTCATGGTTTGCCAGCCTCATTAATGTTCCCACCTGTGCTTCTACCTGCAGGGTATTTAAGTTCCTTACTTCCGCTTCTCCAGTGCTTGTTTGTCTTACGACATTGCATTCGAGCCAGGTACTAGCGACCTCCTGATATTAAACTTTGTTTATGTTCAGGGGGGACTTGCTATAGCTACTTCATTGAGTATAGGATTGTTTTCCGCCTGGTAGCGTTTGGTGCTATCTATTTTGTACATTGCTGTTCTCTCTGAGACAGTTTTTCTTTGTACTTTCGTTTTGGTTTTACACTCTACCGGCTTTGAGCTATACGGTAGCCGAGAGTGTTCTTTTGTTTTACTAAGTTTCCCATTTTAAGCTCATTACGTGAGCTCGGGAGATTTAGTTGGTATTCTACTAGTTTTCTAGTTTGCCCGTTTCAGTGGGTTGATTTTCGTTTTGGCTGTTAGCCTTAAGGAATTAGTTCCTGTCTTTTCTTTCTTTGCTTTTATTATTTTCTCTCTCTGTTATTGGTCCTTGCGGTTTTGAGCTGATTTGTTCTGATTTCCCCACCTTCGCGTTTGAATTTCCGAACCATTTAAAACCCTTTACAAAGTTAGCATAGTATAGCATAGCATAGCATAGCATAATAATTTAGCAGTTAGTATACCATAATAATTATGTGTATCCTGCGATTGGCTACTTTAATTACTTAGATCAGATCTTGTCATTGGCAGTTGTAGCTATATAATGGGGAGAATCAGAGAAGACAAAGAAGAAGGAGAAAAATTGCTAAAATAACCCAGGTTTGGAGCTTTATTGTGGAGTGAAGTTGTATCCGGATTCTGTGTAGTTACATGAGGTTGGGAGGTACAAAAGTTAATGTTTTTAAGGGCTGAGAGTCTGTGGTCATTGTGGTTATTTCTGTAGGAAACCCTGAAATTGTTACGATCCGCTCCTGCTCCCCTTCCCTTCCTTGGTGTTTTCCTCTGTTTTCCCTGAACCTGATTGTGTCATGTCTGCGTTCATTACCTAATTGTGTCCACATTGCACAATTACTACTCGCACCACATCTTAATTACACAATTCACACTTAATTGCTTTCACCGCATTCCTCATGCGTTTTCTAATTGTTCAATCAATTCGCTGATTTCGCATGCATTTCCCGCAAGCTGCAGTTTATCAGCTCTAATGACACTAGTTATATTTACCGTGCTGTTCCTGTGATTTGTTGTCAGAGTATTACGGTCCTTGTCGCATTTGTACTTGTTTCCCGATTTTCTAGTTTACTAGACTCTGGCTAAACGAACCAGGTCTGGATGCCACACGCCCTGGCTTCCCGGTGTGGATCCTGACTCAGCCCCCGCCTGATCCTTCGCTACGACCCAGGCTAAAGACCACTCCTGGCTACTTCGCCTGATCCTGCTCACCAGTTCACTGTGGGTTCCACAGTGGACATTGTCCTTGTGCCTACGGAAAATAAAGACTCTTTATTTTCTAAATTCTGTCTCGTCGTGCATTTGGGTCCTTACCTGCCAGTCTGTCACAGAATACTCTGACCAGACATGGACCCAGCCGACGCGGAACAATTTCGCCACGCCCTCACCTGCCAGGCTACCCAGATCGCCCAGCAAGGCAGCCGCCTGGACGAAGCACTGGAGCTGTTTCGGGGCATGGCGGAACAGACAACCCAATTGGGCACCATGCTAACGCAGATGGCTGTCCAGACTTCACCACTCCGTCCTGAATCGGAGAATCCACCACAACCACCGGCACCAGCTCCATCGCCACCTCTTCGGGAACCTCGCGCCAACCCTCCAGAACGGTACTCAGGTGAGCTGGGGAAATGCCAGCCCTTCCTGTTACAGTGCGAGCTGGCGTTCCGGATGCAGCCCTCCTCCTACTCTGCTGACGCCACCCGGGTGGCGTACGTCATCACCTGCCTGGGAGGAGAGGCGCGGGACTGGGCCGCCGCGCTATGGGAGAAGCAACCCACCCTCTGCACCAGGTACCTGGACTTCGCCATGGAGATGCGGCGCACCTTCGATCATCCCGTGTGCGGTAGAGATGTCATGTCACCCAGCAGCTGATCGCGCTAAGGCAAGGCGAGCGCAGTGTGGCTGAGTTCGCGGTCAAATTCCGGATCCTCGCGGCGCAGTCGGGCTGGAACGACGCCTCCCTACAGGGCGTCTTCCGCTCCGCTCTTTCCGAGGAGATGAAGGACGAGATGGCCACTCGCGATGACACCTCTACGCTCAATGACCTCATCTCCTTGCATCTGCATCACGGTCAACAACCGCCTGCGCGCCCGCACCCGTGAGAAGAGGGCCAACGCTCCCACTCAACAACCTCTGGGAGCCACTCCCCCGCACCCTGCTCTTCGCCATCATGCTCCATCGAATGCTCCCATGCCCTCGAACCTCCGGAACCCGTGGAACCTATGCTGGGTGGGTGGTACTACGTCCGACCCTGCCGCTCGCCGCCGCCAACGCCGGGCCACCGGAGCATGCTACTATTGCGGCCGCACGGATCACCTCCTTAGCTCCTGTCCTGTACGCCCAAAAAGAGAGGCCTACTGACGAGCCAGACCCAAACACCTGGCCTAGCTCACAACCGCTTCCGCCACCTCTTCGGGAGCCGACTCCAATGGGGCACTCCAGTTCGTGCATGAGTCCGGGATTCCCACTGAAGAACTGGAGACCTATCAATGGGGACCACTGCTGGAGCACCCAATGCCTTGCGGCCACTGCCTAGCCCACATCACCCACCGCACCATCCCCATCCAACTGCTTCTGTCCGGTAACCACCGGGAGATCATTCAACTCCACATCATCAGCACTCCTCACTCCCTTCTGGTCCTTGGTCAGCCCTGGCTGCACCAACACAACCCCCTGCTCGACTGGATCACATCCAGCATCACCAGCTGGAGCACCCAATGCCATACCTCCTGTCTCCACTCTGCGGAACCTCCCTCTAGCACGGAAATCAAGACGTCCGTTCCAGAGGTCGACCTTAAGGGGGTCCCCCATTGTTACCGGTATATGTCCCGGGTGTTCTCCAAGTCCCTTGCCTTGTCCTTACCCCCCCACAGACCCTACGACTGAGCCATCTCCCTGCTTCCGGGTGCTCCCCTGCCCTCCGGTCGCCTGTACAGCCTATCCGGCCCGGAAAGAGCGGCCATGGAGGATTATATCAAGGCCTCCCTCGAAGCAGGTATCATCCGTCCCTCCTCCTCGCCCGTCGGAGCTGGATTCTTTTTTGTCAAAAAGAAAGATGGCTCCCTCCGCCCCTGCATCGACTACCGGGGCCTCAATGCCATCACAATCAGAAACAAGTACCCTTTACCCCTACTTAATTCGGCCTTTGAACTGCTGCAGGGTGCCCGGGTCTTCACCAAGCTGGACCTCCGTAACGCCTACCACCTGGTACGGATCCGGGAGGGGGACGAGTGGAAGACCGCCTTCAACACCCCCCTGGGTCACTTCGAGTACCGGGTGGTCCCGTTCGGCCTTACTAATGCCCCAGCCGTCTTTCAAAACCTAGTGAACGATGTACTGAGGGATTTCCTCAACCGCTTCGTCTTCGTATACTTAGACGACATACTGATTTTCTTCCAGAACCAACGGGAACACTAAGACTATGTCGCCCTGGTTCTACAACGCTTACTGGAAAATAAGCTGTTCGTGAAAGCCGACAAATGCCTGTTTCATGCTCCCTCAGTCTCGTTCCTAGGTTTTGTGGTGGAGAGGGGCGACATACGGCCGGACCCGGCTAAGATCGAGGCAGTTACGGAGTGGCCGATCCCCACCACTCGGAAGCACCTGCAGCAGTTCCTGGGGTTCGCCAACTTCTACAGAAGGTTCATCCGCAACTACAGCCAGGTAGCCGCACCCCTCACCGCCCTCACATCTATTAAAACCCCGTTTTCTTGGAATCCCCTGGCAGATCAATCCTTCACCAGACTCAAGACACTATTCACCATGGCCCCCATCCTCTGCTGTCCGGAACCCGACCGCCAATTCGTGGTGGAGGTGGACGCCTCTGACACAGGCGTAGGGGCCGTCCTGTCCCAACACTCCCCCCTCAACCACAAGCTCCATCCCTGCGCCTTCTTCTCCCGCCGCCTCTCCCCTACCCAACGCAACTACGGGGTAGGGGATCGTGAGCTGCTGGCTATCAAGCTGGCACTGGAGGAATGGAGACACTGGCTTGAAGGGACCACGCAACCGTTCCTGATCCTGACTGACCACCGCAACCTACAGTACATCCAGTCAGCCAAACGACTGAACTCCAGACAGGCCCGTTGGTCGTTGTTCTTCTCCAGATTCAACTACTCCATCACCTTCAAACCCGGATCAAAGAACATCAAACCCGACGCCCTCTCTCGGATCCACTCCTCCTCTGCCGACCTGTCTGTCCCGGAGACCATCGTTCCGGCTTCCTGCGTCATGGCTGCGGTCCGGTGGCCTATCCAGAAGATCGTACTGGACGCTCAGGTGACGCATCCCGACCCTCGCCCTAACCCCTCTTCTGCCCTGTTCGTTCCCAACCCTGTCCGCTCCCAGGTCCTGGAGTGGGCTCACTCCTCCCGACTGGCCTGCCACCCCGGAGGCAACCGCACTGTGGAGCTGGTGCGCAGGAGCTTCTGGTGGCCCACCGCCCGGCGGGACACCCTGGCCTTCGTCCACGCTTGCCCTGTCTGCGCCAGGAGTAAGGCGTCTCACTCCCCCCCTGCTGGTCTCCTCCGTCCCCTTCCCATCCCGGGCCGTCCTTGGAGTCACATCGGGGTCGACTTCGTTTCCGGACTACCACCATCTGCCGGTAACACAGTCATTTTGACCCTGGTGGACCGGTTCTCCAAGGCGGTTCACTTTGTTCCCCTCCCCAAACTCCCCTCCGCCCTCGAGACGGCCGACCTCCTGGTGCAGCATGTGGTGCGGCTGCATGGGATCCCGTCAGACGTCGTCTCCGACCGGGGCCCCCAGTTTGCCTCCGCAGTTTGGAAGGCATTCTGCGCCGCACTCGGCGCCACCGCCAGCCTCTCCTCCGGGTACCACCCGCAGACGAACGGTCAGGCGGAGAGGGCTAACCAGGACCTGGGAGCCGCCTTACGGTGCGTGACGGCCCGCAACCCTGCCTCCTGGTCCCAGCTCCTCCCGTGGGTCGAGTACGCCCACAACACCTTGGTGTGCTCATCCACAGGGAGGTCCCCCTTTGAGGCTTCCCAGGGCTTCCAACCCCCACTGTTCCCCCCCCAGGAGGCCGAGGTGGCGGTTCCGTCAGTGGACGCCCACATCCGACGCTGCCAGCGGGTCTGGAAGGCCACCCGCAACGCTCTCCTCAAGACCTCCTCCCGGAATCGTCGCCTGGTGGATCAGCACCGGTCCGCAGCCCCTCGCTACCGCCCGGGACAGAAGGTTTGGCTATCTACCTCCACTTTCTCCCTCCCCGGCACCTCCCGCAAGCTCCAACCCCGCTTCGTCGGACTCTTCACGGTGCACTCTGTCCTCAACCCTGTCACCCTCAAGCTCCGTCTCCCTGCCTCCCTCAAAATTCACCCCACCTTCCATGTCAGTCAGGTCAAGCCAGCTGTCTCCTGCCCTCTCAGCGCTCCCACCTGTTCGGGACATTGATGGTTCTCCGGCCTATACGGTCTCCAGCATCCTCGATGTCCGGCGCCGGGGACGGGGCCACCAGTACCTGGTCGACTGGGAGGGGTATGGGCCCGAGGAACGTTCCTGGATCGCCCCTCGTCTTATCCTGGACCCTACCCTCATCCGGGACTTCCATCGCCGCCTGCCCCAGTCGACCAGAACCTATGGTCCGCCAGGAGGCGTACCTTGACGGGGGAGTACTGTTACGATCCGCTCCTGCTCCCCTTCCCTTCCTTGGTGTTTTCCTCTGTTTTCCCTGAACCTGATTGTGTCATGTCTGCGTTCATTACCTAATTGTGTCCACATTGCACAATTACTACTCGCACCACATCTTAATTACACAATTCACACTTAATTGCTTTCACCGCATTCCTCATGCGTTTTCTAATTGTTCAATCAATTCGCTGATTTCGCACGCATTTCCCGCAAGCTGCAGTTTATCAGCTCTAATGACACTAGTTATATTTACCGTGCTGTTCCTGTGATTTGTTGTCAGAGTATTACGGTCCTTGTCGCGTTTGTACTTGTTTCCCGATTTTCTAGTTTACTAGACTCTGGCTAAACGAACCAGGTCTGGATGCCACACGCCCTGGCTTCCCGGTGTGGATCTTGACTCAGCCCCCACCTGATCCTTCGCTACGACCCAGGCTAAAGACCACTCCTGGCTACTTCGCCTGATCCTGCTCACCAGTTCACTGTGGGTTCCACAGTGGACATTGTCCTTGTGCCTACGGAAAATAAAGACTCTTTATTTTCTAAATTCTGTCTCGTCGTGCATTTGGGTCCTTACCTGCCAGTCTGTCACAGAAATGTGCCAAACTCTTGGTGCTGTATAGGTATGGGGCATTCCCCGCCAAGCCGTAACTTGACAGATGGCTTTCCTGCCGTCCTAATTATTGCAGATGAGTATTTGTTCTGAAACATGCATGATTTAACTTATTTTTTTGTCTATGTGGGTCTACAGTATGCAGAGTATGGAGCGCATTCAGTTTAATGTAATGGCACATTCTACAACATAACAATTCACAAGTGCTTCTGAGTGTTTCCCATCCAAGTACACCTTGAGTAACACATTTATAAGCAGAGTTGTGCCTCTTCATCCTTTAAGCAGTCAGTACTCCCAAACCATCAAATAGACGTGCTCAACTTGTTCAGAAACTTCAGGACCAAGGACAGCACTTTGAAATGCTTGCTTGTGAAGCAGAAGATCAAATGTTTGTAATGATGAAAGTTATCTACATCAAATTTTCCACAACTAGTACAGTACTATAGTACTATGGAAGAAATACACTTCGTAAGTTTAGTGATTTACATTGAAGATCCTCATATTAGGCAAAATATTTGGACATATGTAAGGCTTCGATTTGAATATAAAATATGTGATGCGTGTAAAGAATTAAACACGAAATTCACTTTCAGATTTTGCCATATATTGCATGGATCTTATTATTGAATGCAGGCGTGGCCAACCCTGGTCCTGGAAAGCCAGAGACACGGTCGGCTGGTTTTTGTGGTTATTTAGCGATTACTTGATCAAAAACAGTTTGTGATTAGATTGTTAATTTACCTCACGTGGTTTCTGGGGTTTTTGCAGATTTTAAGGTGGAAAAACATCCAGCAGAGCCTGTGACTCTCTGCGACTAGGGTTAGCTACCCCTCATATAAAAGTAATAAAACTGAAAATAAGAATAAATATTTCAGTACATTTCTTATTTCACCAGATACAAGTCTCATTGAGATTAAGTCTCTTTTGTCCAAGTAACTAACGGGGAAGCGTAAAAGGCGTACAACAAAGTATAAAAACAACAAAAGACAAGACACTTAGATAAATAATATTGAAAACACAATTCTAAATCAATAATATCAAGCAAATAAAATGTAAGCCTGTATTAAAAATGTGCGATGCAGAAGCATTTACCTATAGAGTTATATTCTAGATTTTCCAAGAAATTATGAGAATTTACCAAATGAGATAAAAATCAGTCCGTTTTAAATCACTCTGTCGTGTCTTGACCGTTACGATGCGTTCAAATCTTTTAAAAGGCTTGATTGGAACAAATGCTCAATCGGTTTTCAGTATTAAGCACAGTTGACTGTACTGGCAATACACAGCCTACTGAAATTTTCTCGTGAATAGATAGGCCTACTACAAGAGATGACTTTCTTTCCAAGCATACAGGAATTACTTTAAAAGACTGAAAGGGATGTTTGTCACGTTTTTGTATGAAGCATTGGCCAGACGATTAACTGTGACGATCGCTTCGACTACCTGGGTAAAGGCACAAAAGTCACTGTTACCTCAGGTAAATTCATCATTTTATCAAGATTAAATGTTACGTTTAACGTAACAATACAAATCAAAATATGTGGATTATGGCTCAGTCTTCAAAAATAAAATTAAATATACAGAGAATATCCAATTGGGCCCATGTCCAAAATTAGAGAAGATGATGAACGTAATTCAGTTACTGTGCATGACAAAACACAGGTCTACAGTAAATAAGATCTGGTTGTCCAATAAACATCGGCTTTCTGAACTTCGAAAAGAAGCGATTCATTGGAACACTTGATGTAGACGGTTAATTGTGCTGGCAATACCAACTTTGACTCTCTTGCAAACATATGCGATTAACCTATACACCACTGGAGATGTTTATTTTTCCAAGCACAAATTCATTATTTTAAAAAACTTTTAGCGATGGTTTTGTTACGTTTCATGTTTAGTGTTTGTCACAGTTTATTTTCTGTTTATGTTACGATGCAGTTCATTGTTTGCATACATATTTCCATGTTTTTCCGCAGCCTTGCGTTCATGCTGTTTCTTCTCTTGCTGTCACTCACACTTCCCTAATTGTTTCATTCTCCCTTGTCTAGTTACTAATATACTAACATTAGATCAGGATTGGGTAATACTAACTATCTAACCATGTGTTCATGTTTACCTTACGTTTCTCGTGCATGTTGATTACTAATTTACTAACGCTAGGTCAGGATAGGTTAACTACTAACGATTTACTAATTGCCTCGTTACGTGTCTCATTTTCTCAAGCTGTTGTGAATTTCCTGCTGCTCTCAAGCTAAATGTTTGCACCTGTCTACACCTGTATTTAAGCTCAGTGTTCATGTCTGTTCGTTGCGAAATTGTTGCCTTAGTTTACTATTGTCACTTTTGAGCGTTTACCATTGTTGTGACTACCGTTATTGATCTAGCCTGTTTATTGACCATCGTTACTGCCTGCCTATTGTTTCCACTGCCTGTTTTTGACCACGAGTTTTGCCTACTGTCTCTTTGTACCTCTGCCCCGCGGATAGGACTTCGGTCTGACTCCTGCTATGCCCCACGACTACGAACTTTGCCTTTTCCCTGTTTTGTACTTCTGCTCCGCTGACAGCTACTCTGGTTAACGAACTCTTGCATGGATACCGATTTCGAGACTGCCTTCTCCCTCGGTACTGTATCTTTGGTCTGGCTGGATTTATTGGTTTTTGGACTTTGCTTGTGTGATTACGTTTTTGGATTTCCCCATAATAAAGCCCTTGCGGGTATTTATTATCAAGTCAGTGTTCTGAGTCGTGCATTACGGGTCCAACCCGCACACATCCGTCTCAGAACAATTTCGCCAAGATGGACCCTGCTGACTCAACTGCCATGTTCCACGCCCTGCAACAACAAGGCCTCATCCTGCAGCAGCACGCCCAGGGGATTTCCGAGATCCAGGAGGAGATTAAAGAGTTGTGCGCTGAGATGAGGAGACTGGCCATTGCAGTTCAACCACGCACTCCAGAGCAACCTGCTAAACCGCCTGCTATCCCACCCCCCAACCCCATGGGAGCCTGGCCATTCCGGGAGCCACAACAGCCTCCCCCGGAGAGGTTTGATAGTGAGCCAGAGAGATGCAAGGCGTTTCTACTACAATGCGACTTTGTCTTCCGACAACAGCCATTGACCTATCCGACTGACGAGCGACGGATTGGCTACGTGATGGGGCTACTCAAGGGGAGAGCTTTGGACTGGGCTACCGCGGTGTGGACCGGAGGTTAATTTCCTCTCAGCTACATGATCTTTTCGGAGGAGATCCGCAAAGTGTTCCAGCACGCCTCCAGTGACCAAGAGCCTTCACAGCAACTCATTGCCCTCCGCCAAGGGCTTAAAAGCGCCGCGGACCATTCTCTTGCTTTTCGAACTATTGCTGCGGCTACCCACTGGAATGACTCGGCCCTGGCGGACTTGTTCCGGGCCAGTCTGAACGGGGCGCTCCAGGACGAGTTAGCCCATCAGGAACCCATCAAGGAGTTTGACGCTCTCGTCCGAGCCGCTATTCGCTTGGATAACCGCTACAGACTTTGCCGGAGGGAGAGACCGATTCCGCCCGGTCAGCCGTACCCCAGACAAGTCCCTGCCTCACTGACGGAGGAGAACCAGGCTTGGGTAGTTGAACCAATGGATCTTTCACGTACCGGAGTTAAGATCTCGCCCGAGGAACGGATACGTCGGAGGGAGACCGGTGCATGCTTCTACTGCGGAAAGCTGGGGCATTCTCAAGCACAATGCACCACCCGGTCCAGGAAATCCGAGTCATCCGTTGGAGTGAGGTCTTCAACCCACCAGGAGAAGATCTCCAAGAGCGATACTCGCCCTACCCTCACTGCCACACTCATGCTACCTGAGAGGGAGGTTCAAGTGAGCGCGCTCATAGACTCTGGAGCGGACGTGAACCTCATTGATGAAGTTATGGTCAGAGATCTGGACATTCCCACCCTTCCACTGCCCCACCCCAAGAATGCTCGGTCGTTGGATGGCAAGACATTCTACAGAATGACTCATGTCACGGAACCCGTTCAACTGATCATTTCTGGCAACCATCACGAATTCATCCAGTTCCACATCATCCGTTCCCCCAACGATCCACTCATTCTGGGAACACAACCCTGTCATTGACTGGAAGTCCCGCCACATTAAAGCCTGGAGCCGCCAGTGTCACCAAGCCTGTCTTCGGTCCGCACCTGCACCTGCCGGGGGCGCACCTACCCCACCTCAAGACACCAAACCATCTCTGGAAAACGTGCCAGCCCCTTATCACGACCTGGGCATCGTTTTTTCCAAGACGCAAGCACAGACACTTCCTCCTCACAGACCCTATGATTGCGCGATCGACCTTCTACCCGGTTCCACTCTTCCCTCAAGTCGACTCTACAACGTCTCCAAACCGGAAAGAGAAGCCATGGAGAAATACATTCAGGATTGCCTTGCCAACGGTCTGATTCGCCCCTCTTTGTCACCTGTGGGCGCTGGATTTTTCTTCGTCCAGAAAAAAGACGGCTCGCTGCGTCCTTGTATCGACTTCAGAGAACTGAATAACATTACAATCAAGAACAAATACCCTCTACCGCTCATTGACTCAGCCTTCCAACCACTCCACGACGCTACTGTCTTCACCAAGCTGGACCTACGCAACGCATACCACCTAGTGCGCATTCGTGAGGGGGATGAATGGAAGACCGCCTTCAACACCTCGTTAGGACACTTCGAGATCCTGGTTATGCCTTTCGGCCTTCCTAACGCCCCCGCCGTGTATCAGGCGTTAGTAAATGACGTCCTACGGGACCTATTGGGCCGCTACGTATTTGTATATCTGGACGACATCTTGATCTACTCCACCAACGTCAAGGAACACGAAGGCCACGTCATGCAGGTTCTCCAATGACTTTTGGAGAACAGACTCTTTGTCAAGGCTGAGAAGTGTGTGTTCCACACCGACACGGTCAAGTTCCTGGGCTTCATCTTGGAGAGGGGACAAATCAGGGCGGATCCCAAGAAGATCCAGGCGGTCACAGATTGGCCCACGCCTGCTACTCGGAAACATCTACAACGCTTCTTGGGATTCGCAAATTTTTACCGGAGGTTCATCCGGAGCTACAGCCAGGTCGTCGCCCCTCTCACCAAGCTCACATCTACTGCCATGCCGTTCCGCTGGAATCCTGAGGCTGAAAACGCCTTCAAGAAAATTAAGAGACTGTTCTCCTCCGCTCCGATTCTGGTGCACCCCGACCCCACTCGTCAGTTTGTCGTGGAGACTGATGCATCCGACACTGGAGTAGGGGCCGTGCTCTCTCAGGTTTCCCCCACTGACAATCTTCTACACCCCTGCGCATTCTTCTCCCGTAAGCTGTCTCCGGCTGAGAGGAAATATGACGTGGGAAACCGAGAGCTACTTGCTGTAAAGCTAGCACTGGAGGAGTGGAGGCATTGGCTGGAGGGCGCTGAGAAACCATTTGTGGTCTGGACCGACCATAAAAATTTGGCGTACCTACAGACAGCCAAGAGGTTGAACTCCCGCTAAGCCAGATGGGCCCTGTTCTTTGGCCGTTTCAATTTTGCATTGACCTACCGTCCTGGTTCCAAGAACGTCAAGCCTGATGCCTTGTCGCGACAGTTCATGGCCAGTTCTGAGCAAGAGGCGCCGGAGAACATCCTCCCTGGGTCCTGCACCATTGCTTCGGTGTCCTGGAGGATTGAGGCCGTCATTAAAAAGGCGCTACTCAAGGAGCCCGATCCAAGGTCCAATCCCGGTACACGCCTTTACGTTCCCTCCGCCGCCCAGACACATGTTCTCCAATGGGCTCATTCCTCCCTCATGTCATGCCATCCCGGCTTTACCCGCACCCTGGCTGTCCTCAAGAGAAGGTTCTGGTGGAACTCCAGGATCCCAGACACCAGGCGTTTCGTCAAGGCCTGTACCACCTGTGCCAGGAGCAAGGCCTCTCTCCAGGCCCCAGCTGGTCTGCTCCAACCTCTGCCAGTGCCCAGTCGCCCTTGGAGTCACATCGGGGTGGATTTCGTGACCGGACTTCCCCCTTCTGAGGGCAACACCACCATCCTGACTGTGGTCGACCGGTTCAGTAAGGCGGCCCACTTCATCCCTCTGCCTGGATTGCCCACTGCCCAAGAAACTGTAAATCTGGAAACAGCAGAGTTCTCCAAATTGTAAAACTTGGAAACATCAACTAAAATCATGTTACAAACCAAATTGTAAAACTCCGTGCGGCTAGACCAATGAGGGAATAGCTCGGAGCGAAGGTTTAAGCGTGATGTATTCCGCTATTGCTGTGGGAAAAGGGAAAAGTTATGAAAGTTAATAAAGTAATATTAATATTCTTGCAACCGGGTTAGACTGCTCTTTAGATTCACGGGATTAGCTCATAAGGGACCACAAATCAAAGGCACTCATACCACGTTACCTTCCGCTTTAAGTCTGGTCTACCTTGACCCCAGTTTATCCAAAGAACAGCCTGTGTGTATTACAGTAAATCATCAGCCACCAACACTGATTCTGTACTCGTTTATCTGACTCCATTTAATATTATAATTTAGAATGTATGCTTGATTGTGAGTGGAATTGTGTTCTGTTGAAATGACCTATACCGGGGACGCTGATAGCCCCGGATATGGGAGGCAGACTGACACACTGAATCGGTCTGACAAGCTCAGAGACCCTAGCCCATAGAAACTCAGAGGGTTTAGAACGTATCGCAGAGGGTTTTGACCATAGGATCTACCAAATACTAGGAAACAGAAACTCAGAGGTTTTGAACATATCACCATCACAGGTGCTCAGAGGTTTTGAACATAGAATCCTCCTAATACTGGCTCAAATACTAGGAAACAGAAACTCAGAGGTTTTGAACATATCACCATCACAGGTGCTCAGAGGTTTTGAACATAGAATCCTCTTAATACTAGCTCAAATACTAGGAAACAGAAACTCAGAGGTTTTGAACATATCACCATCACAGGTGCTCAGAGGTTTTGAACATAGAATCCTCTTAGTACTAGCTCAAATACTAGGAAATAGAAACTCAGAGGTTTTTAACATATCACCATCACAGGTGCTCAGAGGTTTTGAACATAGAATCTACCAAATACTAAGAAACAGAAACTCAGAGGTTTTGAACATATCACCATCACAGGTGCTCAGAGGTTTTGAACATAGAATCCTCTTAGTACTAGCTCAAATACTAGGAAATAGAAACTCAGAGGTTTTTAACATATCACCATCACAGGTGCTCAGAGGTTTTGAACATAGAATCCTCCTAGTACTGGCTACGGCCTAGCAGAGCAGTCACATTATCACAAACAAGATTAGTCAGTGTGAAATCCAGTAATAGAGACACAATTCACAGAAACCACGCAAATCAAGTTTCACTAATTTATTACCAGGTAGGTTATTTACTTAAATCATCAATTCACGGTTACAGATTAAAACAGTCAATATTCAAATCTAGTACAGAGAAAAATACTTTGTCATACCTGGCAATCGCTACACACAGTGACCTGAAGTAGGATGTGCGGAAAGACTGGTTACAGCTTCCCAGATTAGTTTGTTTCCTTTCCTTAAATGCTCAAACTCTGCGTTTGATCTGGCTGCAGACGGTCGTAAAACCATAAACTGGTCAGCACTTTTAGCCCCCCTTCTGTGGGGTTTCACAGAATGGACAATTCCACAACGGCAGCTTACGCCTGTGTTATGAAATATACCTTCCATCCATGTTGCACATTTAGGACATGTAGACCATTGCACCACTCACACCGAGACCATCAAAATGATATCAAACATGAATAGGTCTAAGTTTGTGTTGCCATGAAAATCTCCATCTCTATATAGTTTTTCAGATGTGATTGATATTCATGCCACAAAGGTCCCAGAATTCCTGTTGAGAATATTACATTTACACCCTAGTTGTCCCTGTTAATGTAGGTACGTTAACTTGATGTATTTACTAATGTAACACTCAAAAACTGAACAATACATGATTATCTCTCTGGAAAGAGTGTATAATGTATGTTCCAGTGCCCAGACTAGTTCCAGTGTATACTGTACAATGTAGCAAAAGTATCAATCACATCTGTATGTTTTTAAGCTTTTTGAGGACAAAAGCAATCTATACTATGTTGTGTTGTGTGTGAAAAATATGTTTAAGGACAGGGAATTGACCTGCCCTGATAACGCCATATGGGGGCACTATGGCCCTGTTTGTGTGCTTGTCTTTACGACAATCCAAGCGTTTCTTCCAAAGTCATGACATCCTAGGACATTCTTTGACCGTCATAAACCTCACGCCAGATGGTCCCAGCAGACTTTACGGCATTGAAGTTCTGGTTTATTACATCCTAGAGTCGTTACAGGCTTCCACCCCCGGTGTTGTGTGTCCAGGTGCCCTGGGATCTCAATTCCAGTCTTACAAAACCGCAAATCTACAGGTCAAAGAGGTGTTCCGGATCCATGGCATTCCCGCGGACATTGTCTCTGACCGTGGTCCCCAGTTCATCGCCCAGGTCTGGAAGGCCTTCTGTTCGGCTCTCGGAGCCACCTCCAGCCTCACGTCAGGTTACCACCCCCAGTCTAACGGTCAGACTGAAAGGGCGAACCAAGACCTCAGAGCTGCTTTACGCTGTGTGTCGGCCAAGAATCCCACTTCATGGAGCAAGATGCTCACCTGGGTCGAGTATGCGCACAACGCCCTGCCCTGCGCCGCTACTGGAAAATCCCCATTCGAGGTTTCTCTTGGCTACCTACCTCCTCTGTTTCCCGAGCAAGAGGTGGAGATTGCTGTCCCCTCCCTTGCCACCCACATGCACCGCTGCCTCAAGATCTGGAGGGATGCCCGGGCCGCGTTATTGAGCACGGCCGAACGGAATCGTCGAGTCGCTGATCGCCACCGCACTCCAGCCCCTGAGTACAAGCCTGGCGACTCAGTTTGGCTCTCCTCTAAGGACATTCCCCTCCAATCCACTTCCCACAAACTCCAGCCCCGCTTCATCGGTCCCTACAAGATTCACAGCATCATCAACCCCACCTCAGTCAAGCTGTCATTGCCCCCTTCCCTTAAGATTCACCCCACATTTCATGTTTCTGCATCAAGCCCTATTCTACTGATCCCCTTTGCCCCCCTGATCCCCCACCCCCTCCTCCCCGTATCATAGATAACCACCCATAGCCTAGTGACAAACTGTCAAAAAGGGCTTTAGTTTTTGAGATACCCCTACCGGAGGTAGAACAAAACACAACATTGTTTTTCCTCATCTCTAAGGTCTCCCATATATGAAATGGATTCTTGTATAAAAATATTTTACTGCAAAAATGGTTAAATTGATAGATATTGTTATACACCCCCAAAGGAAAAAAGAACCAAAATATAGCCTGGCCGTATGGGAGTTGAGACATATAAACTCATGTAGATTAATAATACAAGCTCCAAGAGCTTTCAAACTTGACATGCTAGCAGTCAGACAGTTGCTTAACCTAATAGAACCTGGATGTGAATATCTTTATGCATGTAGGAAATATAGACCTATGTACACATACTTAAAATAAGCAGAAATGTAAAAAATGAATATCTATGCAGAATGTTCTCATTTACTTTGCAGTAGCTCTGCCAACGATTGTCATAGAAACACAGATGAGGGCTTGCTGGAAAGGTGTGGTTGTACTGAATCCATCAATACCACATGTGTAAGTATAGCATGCATGGTCAGGGAGTTACATCAGTAAATGTATGAGGTGTCCTAAATGAAAGAAAATGAAACATTGACATAATGAAGTCTTCAGTCCAAAGCTCATTATCAGTGGTGAGAAGCATGTTGACAATTTCAATGTTACTGCAAAGTAAAGTCACTTGAGGTAATGTTCTGGTCTATAATGTTAATATATTGATGATACATTTAATAAATGATACATTTCATATGATACCTTATGATACTTCATATGGAAACGAAGATCCAATTGAATCAGGTTGAAATTGAAATAGAGAAAATAATCGTGTGGAGCAAACCACCACCCTTACAAGGAAAGATCACAATGAGACTGGGAGGTGTGCATATCATGATGGCTTACCTTGCAAGCATCGGAAAACTCTATGGTGATGGCGGACTCTTTGACATACTAACTGAGTCAGATGTGTATGCAGAGGGAACAGCTCGACAATTGCTTCAAGGGAAACAGCTGGCAAGAGGAGTAAGGAGCATAAAGCTAGCCTCTGAGGCCCTGTTCTGGCTCTTCTGGAAAGCCATGCAATCATGGCTTGAAAAGCAAGGCCAATGTGCAATGACTGGAGCACAAGAGCAACTCCTACGAGATGTACAGCATGCATTTCATGATAATGACAAGGCCACTGCTCAGGGCCCTGTCACACTATTGCGTATCGTACTAGCGTATGCCAGCATTTGAAAAATATCACTCATACGCTGATATACGCTGACATACGCTAGGGGTACGTTAGGCATAGGTTGTATACGTTTCAAGCACGGTTGCATTCGGTGGCATACGCTGGCATACGGCGAGGCACAAAAAGTTTTTTAAGCATGCTTAAAAATTTTGTGCGTATTCGGACGTATGGTTTATACGCTAAGCATACGCTAGGCATACGCTGAATACGCTAGAATTACGCTAGAGGTACGTTACTCATAGGTCGAGTAGGCTGGTCATACGCTGACATGAAGGTGTACCGTACAGCTAGCGTATTGATAGCGCATTGATAGCGCATGAGTAACGTACTTCTAACGTATGTCTGACGTATCTGCAACGTATATAGACATCTTGGCGTATGCCTGACGATTGAAAGAAGCAGAGGAACCTCCTGAAGCACTGGGCCAACTCAGGTGCAGGTGCAGTTCCATGGCAAGACAGGATGATTTAGAACAATTGTATAGTTTAAAGTCAAGTGTAAAATGCAGTTTATTATTCTATGGGTCAGGGGTACTTATAAATTACACATCATTTGATGTATTATAAAAGTGTGAAAAACACCAGAAGTAAGTTTAAAAAACATTTATTCATATGATCAACTGATCATTAATAATGCCACATGATAATAATGGTAATAATGGTACATAGTAGGGATGCAAATATTAAGGAATTTCCTTAATCGATAAAAATCGTCGATTAATTGATAACATAAAAGCTAAATATAGCTTATGATAGACAGAATACAAAATGCATGTTATATTCCTCAATCAAAGATTTATTGTAACATTTGAGAAACAGGCATTATTTTAGCATAACAAAAATAGAATAGGAAGGCGTGTATAGGCTACTTTAACAGAAAATAAATTGCGCTCTGTCTCATCTGTAGTAAGCGAAACCGTTGCTCCGCTAGGCACTTGCAGCATGAACATAATCGCTCTTGAAATTGAAAGGCGACAGTTAAACTAGTAGACCTAGCATAGAACAGTCAACTTAAAACATAGGCTATTATGTTTTGAATAGGCTCCTCATATGCATACTAGATAGACCTACTTATTTTTATTCAAGAACATTTAAGCATATCTACGTGGTCGGGAGTGAGTCGTGTGCGCAGCCTGTTTATTAGCTCTCGAAATCCCCCACCGTCAACGGTGCTTATTGCCATCATGTCCTTTTCAACCATGTTGCATACCCTCTGAGTAATAGCCTACAGTCATTAAAGAGTCAATACTTCTTTCCTGGTTGTGGTGGTGTGTTGCGTTCCCCATCCTGAGAACCGAGAATGTGGAAAGGCCGATGGTTATATTGGCACTTTGTCACGTGATAGCGGTACGCTGGACATGCGCAGTTCATACTCTACACATACGCTAGCCATACGCACATTACGCTAGCCATACGCTGGCGATACGCTACTCATAGGTTCAATACGGTAAGTATCCGAAAAATTCTGTATTTTCAACGGCTTTTTGTGCGTATGAAAATTATTTTATAAATTTACATACGCAACTCATACGTTTCTCTCATATGCTATAGTGTGACAGGGCCCTCAATAGCTCATCGGTGAGGTGGAGACTGAACTTCCTGAGATCCAGAAAAGTATCCAGATGTTCACAAATGAGGGAGCTAAGCAATCAGCAACCTTTGGATACTGGTTAACGTTCCTAAAGGGTGCTGATCTGTTGCTAAGGATTGTTCGTTCCGAGCGTGAAGCTGACTTCCAACTTCACCTGAATTGCATGTGTGAAGTTATGCCTTGGTTCAGAGCTGCTGGAAGGACCAATTATGCCAAGTACATGCCAGTCTATGTTGCATAAATGAAAGCCCTTGAACATGAACAACCAGAAGCACATTCATGCAACAAGGTGGATTTGTTGTTCGCCGGTCTGAGGATCGAAACTTCAACTGTGTTGCTACTGATCAGGCACTGGAGCAAACTATCAACCGAGAAGGCAAGAGTCAGGGTGGAGTTGTTGGCTTCACATTACGAAAGGGAGCTCTCACAAGATGGTTGATGACAAGACATGTGACCACAGCATATGTGGATGCCATGAAAGAGCTTTGTGACACCGATGCAAAGTGCCCGAAGGCACACCAGGAGCATGGAGCATCCAGGATGGACAGAGATGAGACATACAGAAGATAATGGAAGCAGTGGAGCAGAAGCAGAACCCTTTTGCTCTCGATAGCATTCCTGAGGAACTGATCAACATTGCAAGTGGTCAGCTTGCATCTGAGAAAGTTGCAAAAGAGCTCTCAAGCTTCCTCCAAGACGGTGCAGAGCAGAATGGCATCTTTATTGAACAACGCCTGGAAAAATCCAAAAGAACTAAGAGCTTCTGGGAGCCCGAGAAAAGAAAACAGTGTGCAACCTTCAAAGACATGAAAACATCAGTTGGAGTCAGTGTACTCAGAAAGGTTCACATGGACTCAGATGTGCTCTTTCGAAGGTTACTTGCTGTCTCCAAGCAAAGAGAGGTGTCCATGGAGACTGTGATGTCTCATGAACTCGCTGCTGTCCCCCCCCTCTTTGTTTTATGATGATGGAAGCATGAGGAAGACAACAAAAGCTGACCTTGCTAAGAAACTGGAGTCTGTAGTTGAAGAGATACAGCAGCTGCCTAATGTTGCAGAACCATCAGCATATATCATAGATGGCATGGCTCTTCTACAGAGTCTCCCTGACTCAGGCTTTCAGACATACAATGATCTGAGTGAGTGTGTCTGGAAAAAGATCAGAACGTTAATGGGAAAGGAAGGCATCAACGGCGTTGTTATAGTGTTTGACAGATATGACCATCAATACTCAATCAAAGACCTTGAAAGGCAAAAAAGAGGCACCATCCAAACCAGCACACCAACACATATTATCACAGGACAATCAAGTGTTCCTAACTACAGGAAATACCTGAGGATCAGTGGGAACAAGGCTGCTCTATGTAGCTTTGTCAGCAACTACATAACCAATACAGGGCCACAGGGAATCTCTTCAGAGAACAGTTATCTTGGCAGGTGGCTTTGAAAATGGTGAGAAGGTTAAGATGGTTAGCAAGTCAGGTGTTGACTGCTTGACAGATCTTTATAGTGACCAGGAGGAGGCTGACACAAGATTGGTGTTACATGCAATACACCTTGCACAGTCACATTCTCATCTCATTGTCAAATGTGATGATACAGATGTACTGGTTTTGCTTGTGTACTATTCAAGCAAAGGGATGTTTGGATCCTCAACAGTGTTCATGCACTCTGGACATAGCTCAAAGGAAAGATTTGTCCCAGTCTGTTCCATCGCTCTGAAGCTTGGAGCAGCACTTTGTGAGTGTTTGCCTGCATGCCACGCCCTCACAGGTTGCGATACCACAAGCAGCTTGTACAGAATTGGGAAGTCCACTGCCTTCACAAGACTGAAGACCCATCTGTGTGAGTTAAAAGAAATGGCCAATTTTGGACTGTCTGAAAGCCTAGAGGAGGCTTTTCCTGTGGCAAGAAAGTATGCCCTCCTCCTGTATGGCCAAAAGAAAAAGGAGAATGGACGTCCTTGCACCAACCTGGATGAGCTGAGGTACACACTAGCATCTACCACAGATTCATCAGCTGCAAATCTACCCCCAACAGAAGATGCCTTCCAGCAACATGTGTTGAGAGCCTTGTACCAAACAGCAGTGTGGCGTCACAGCCATCTGGCCAAGCCTCTTCTCTGGAACCCAGTTAGTAGAGGGTGGAGGCTCAGAGAAGATGGGTCCATTGAACCTGTGCTGTTCCAGAAAGCACCGGCACCTAAGGAAGTTCGAGACATCACCCACCTGTACTGTAAAGATGGAAACTGCAATGATGCCAGCAAATGCCAATGTCTTTCAGTGGGCTTGACTTGCACTGAGTTTTGCTCTTGCTCTTTCCCTGACTGCCCAAATATGATCCATTTTGTCACTGATGATAATGTGGATGAGTGACGGTGATGTGTTGCTGTAGATTGAAATAAAGGTGTTCTATTTCAATTTCAACCTGATTCAATTGGATCTTCGTTTCCATATGAAGTATCATAAGGTATCATATGAAATGTATCATTTATTAAATGTATCATCAATATATTAACATTATAGACCAGAACATTACCTCAAGTGACTTTACTTTGCAGTAACATTGAAATTGTTAACATGCTTCTCACCACTGATAATGAGCTTTGGACTGAAGACTTCATTATGTCAATGTTTCATTTTCTTTCATTTAGGACACCTCATACATTTACTGATGTAACTCCCTGACCATGCATGCTATACTTACACATGTGGTATTGATGGATTCAGTACAACCACACCTTTCCAACAAGCCCTCATCTGTGTTTCTATGACAATCCTTGGCAGAGCTACTGCAATGTAAATGAGAACATTCTGCATAGATATTCATTTTTTACATTTCCGCTTATTTTAAGTATGTGTACATAGGTCTATATTTCCTACATGCATAAAGATATTCACATCCAGGTTCTATTAGGTTAAGCAACTGTCTGACTGCTAGCATGTCAAGTTTGAAAGCTCTTGGAGCTTGTATTATTAATCTACATGAGTTTATATGTCTCAACTCCCATACGGCCAGGCTATATTTTGGTTCTTTTTTCCTTTGGGGGTGTATAACAATATCTATCAATTTAACCATTTTTGCAGTAAAATATTTTTATACAAGAATCCATTATCCATTATATGGGAGACCTTAGAGATGAGGAAAAACAATGTTGTGTTTTGTTCTACCTCCGGTAGGGGTATCTCACAATTTTGGGGACATTGTCACTAGCCTACCAGCCTTCACTGTCAAGAAACTACTGGACATTCGCAATCGAGGCCGGAGGTTCCAGTATCTGGTGGACTGGGAGGGTTATGGCCCGGAGGAGCGTTCCTGGGTCGCACCTAGTCTGATTCTGGACCCTACTCTGATAAGTGACTTTCATCGTGACAACCCTGATAAACTGTGTAGACCGTCAGGAGTCGGTCGTTGGGGGGGGGGGGGGGGTACTGTTAAGTTTCTGTCATGTTTATGCCATGTTTCATGTTTAGTGTTTGTCACAGTTTATTTTCTGTTTATGTTACGATGCAGTTCATTGTTTGCATACATATTTCCATGTTTTTCCGCAGCCTTGCGTTCATGCTGTTTCTTCTCTTGCTGTCACTCACGCTTCCCTAATTGTTTCATTCTCCCTTGTCTAGTTACTAATATACTAACATTAGATCAGGATTGGGTAATACTAACTATCTAACCATGTGTTCATGTTTACCTTACGTTTCTCGTGCATGTTGATTACTAATTTACTAACGCTAGGTCAGGATAGGTTAACTACTAACGATTTACTAATTGCCTCGTTACGTGTCTCATTTTCTCAAGCTGTTGTGAATTTCCTGCTGCTCTCAAGCTAAATGTTTGCACCTGTCTACACCTGTATTTAAGCTCAGTGTTCATGTCTGTTCATTGTGAAATTGTTGCCTTAGTTTACTATTGTCACTTTTGAACGTTTACCATTGTTTTGACTACCGTTATTGATCTAGCCTGTTTATTGACCATCGTTACTGCCTGCCTATTGTTTCCACTGCTTGTTTTTGACCACGAGTTTTGCCTACTGTCTCTTTGTGCCTCTGCCCCGCGGATAGGACTTCGGTCTGACTCCTGCTACGCCCCACGACTACGAACTTTGCCTTTTCCCTGTTTTGTACTTATGCTCCGCTGACAGCTACTCTGGTTAACGAACTCTTGCATGGATTCCGATTTCGAGACTGCCTTCTCCCTCGGTACTGTATCTTTGGTCTGGCTGGATTTATTGGTTTTTGGACTTTGCTTGTGTGACTACGTTTTTGGATTTCCCCATAATAAAGCCCTTGCGGGTATTTATTATCAAGTCAGTGTTCTGAGTCGTGCATTAGGGGTCCAACCCGCACACATCCGTCTCAGGTTTTTGTATGAAGCATTGGCCATACTGTTAACCGTGACAGGTACTTCGACTACTGGGGGAAAGGAACAAAAGTCACTGTCACTTCAGGTAAGTTCAATGAATCAGAATGGATTGAATATACTTTACAGTGAGAAATTGTGAGGGATATGATACTTAAAGGATATGATAAAGCAACCCAATGATAGAACAGTTTTTGAGCGTGCAAGCGCTCTGAATGAAATAACGTGACTGGAGCTTCGACTACTGGGGATCTGGAACAAGGGTGACTGTATCCACTGGTAAGTACATTCATGACACGCGTGAAGTATTTATAAATTGAGTTATGAATGTTTAAGGTATGTTTTGTTTGCTTTTACGACATGGGGAATGAGTTGGACTTGGGGGTATGGGATCGTTGTGAGAGGTGGTTTTGGGGATGGGGTTTGTCTTGTGGGACAAGGAATGTATTGTGAGGATCATGGTAGGTGAATAAAAAGTTAGAAATCCAGTAAAATTCTAATATATTTGAAAAACCAAATTGTTCATCTTATAAAAGAAAGAAAAAACGTTTGAGGTTACAACTGGCTCTGAATATATTCGTAGCGCGCAACATTTCACTTCTGAGACCATTTGCTCGTGTAGGTTACTTTTAGCGTGTTTCTGATTTATTTACTCTATATGTAAGCGACAACCAGCCCCGTTATTGTACTTTAGTGGTTAATATACGTTTTTGTTCGGTCTAACGGCCAGAAAGCGAACTGTGAACTACTATTTCGACTACTGGGGCAAAGGGACGATGGTGACTGTGAGTTCAGGTAAATATTTTAAATCCTGATCCGATATTATTTGCTCCCGATTTAATAGTTAAATTTAGCTACTGAAACGTTCATAAAGTATCAATTTTCCGTTGTGGCATGTAACCTTAAACAAACGGACGGGAAACACCGCAGGGCCAAAATATAAGCTCTGCTAATTGAGCACATGAACACAGTTGTGCTGTTTATAAATAGGGTTACTATTATATGTTTTGGGGAAATTAATATTTGAGGCAAATGACGCTTGTGACAATGACCTCACGATTATTATCATTTCAGAAAAAGAAAATGTTTGCAATACAGGAAATAATTTTTAGCCTAGGCCTACCTTCCTTGGAATTTGTATGAGAAATGACACTTTTATTATAATTATAACTCATTATAATAAATTACTATATAGGAATGTTAGCAGAAGGTTAGTTAAATTCTGAAGTCAGGAAATGTACATTCGAATCAATAGGACTAAAGTCATCCAAATCGCTTTTCTGATTTAGCGGTTCTAATGTAAAATTAAATACAATTAAATGTATATTGAACTGGATTAACATTCAGAAGTGGAATGTCTAAGGTGGAAACGTCAAACCATTTAGTAAAGTAAGTAGCCTATTATGGAATTCAGTGTGCGGACACGTAGGGTTGCCTCCTGCAGAGGTTAAACAGATGCAGTAGCATATTTTTTGCACTAGTTACCGTTGAAAAGGAACAGCGGTCACCGTGTCATCTGGTAAGATTCCTGATGTAGCCTATAATTTACCCTGTGTAATCTATCTCTATAGGCATTGTATTTTAGAAATAGATAAAGAACGCCTTTGTGTCGTTTGCTTATTTGGGCGAAATCATTGATTTTGTTCATCGGGGACAACAGCCTTATGTAAGCTATCAGTTATTGTAATGATTTGTAAACTATAGTATAGGCTAGTCACAGCATACCTCTGAATATTTTACAAATAGCAACAGTTTATAAAATATTACTCCATTACTGCAGAGCAAGATCTCTGAAAATGTTGGCTGTATATCTACGCGTAAAGGGAAGTAATTGTGTCACAATATATAGATGCCGGTGTAAAATGTCAATACGATGTCAGTTTGGTTTAGGTAATAATTATACATAGACCTACATGCTTATAAAATTATAATAAAATATTTTGTTATTCGAAACGAGAAGGGGGAAAGTATTATAATTTAGGTTGTCCTTAGCTTAACAAAATATAGCATTTGATACTCTAATATGTGTATTTTGCAACTTGGTTTGAAAAAAGACGTTTGAGTTATCAAATCTCACTGTTTCTGATTGAAGACTGACAGCGAGTCGTTTTTGTGTACGCTAGAACATGTTTAGTAAATTATAAGTTGTGGAGATTCAGTGCGGTCTCAATGCTAATTGATCTATCTAATTTAAAGCCTTTGACTCAAGCCTTTGAAGGGAACTAGCCTGCATAGAAGTACACAATTATGTTGACGCATGCCGCCGTTAGATACGTATAGACTGAAGATCAGGTTTCTATACTTTTGATTGCATTTTATTAATATGACTACATTTGACTGCTGGGAAAGAGAACCATCGTCACCATTTAATCCACTAGGACATAAACATCACTGTGTGGTCGATTTTACTGAAATTATTTTACAATGAAAAACTAAAGAATACAGAAGCTGTAGCCTGATTATTGAAAGTAGCCTGCAGCCTTCGTTCGAAAACGCGTGCATGGAATTTCTATATATACTGTGAATGTATTAATATAACGATCGTGCTGGTATAGGATTGATAATCATTTTAAAAATACTTAATATTTTTAAATCGAACGATTAAAATGTCAAGTGGCGATTTTAGCAACAGCGAAACAATGGGAAATGCCCTTGATTTGTATTGCCAATATGACAGATAAATGGGGGATTAGGCTACACGAAATGTTTGTGTATTCCGCACAGGTAGAAATATATATAGAAATATCTTCGAAAAAGTGATGTATATATTTATAGAACAAGTAAAGAAAGATACGTTCAAAATATCCTTAAATTTAACCTACAATAAAATGGAAGCTTTATGCTTCACTTTGTATTCAGTCATCTAATAGCAATAAAAAAGTATTTGTCCTGAAAAAGTCACAATTTGATTTATACGTCACTATTAAAGAACCGCGTGGGTCAGCCTTTATGAAAATTATGGAAAGGATATTTCTCTTAGAGGTCTACAACATGAACATTCTACTGCGCCAAATATTGAGACACGATTTAAATAGCATAATGCAATTGTTTCACGTAGTTTTGTGTTTTACTTTTTACAGACATAATTGGAATAGCGTTATGTTAATTTAATCCCCTCATAAGCCACAATACATTGTCTTCCGTACTTTTGAAATACTATTTTGTTGACCAGGACAAGGAGGGCTGAAACTAAGGATTGTATTCTTCCTTGTCTGACTGTCTATCTATCTATCATCATGTACATGCAATGTTGTATGATAGTGATCATTAATACAATTTCACATCATACATTTTCAGGCATAGATACTTTGTCGGAACACACTGATCTGTAAATGTCCAGACGCGCTCTATATGCCTGCCGGGCGTAAATTGAATTGACATTGGCTGATACAAATTAATTGAATATCCTGCTTTGCTTCAACTCAAATTAAACATTTTATACAATGTAGATCTTTAATGTAAATGTCCTGCATTGTGGGTTTGTTTTTTAAATCTTCTTCTTCATCTTCATCTTCATCTTCTTCTTCTTCTTCTTCTTCGCGGTCTTCTTCTTCTTCTTCTTCGCGGTCTTCTTCTTCGCGGTCTTCTTCTTATTCTTCTTCGTGGTCTTCTTCTTCTTCTTCTTCGCGGTCTTCTTCTTCTTCGCGGTCTTCTTCTTCTTCGCGGTCTTCTTCTTCTTCTTCTTCTTCTTCTTCGCGGTCTTCTTCTAGGTGAACAACATGCTCCAAGTGTTTTCCCTCTACTTACCTGTGGTTCTGGATCCGGTGGCTATGTCAACTTGGGCTGCATGGCTAAAGATTTCATGCCTGAAGGTTTGACCTTCAGGTGGACTCTCAAAGGAGGAGCGGCTTTGACGGATGTCCTTCAGTATCCATCGATGCAGAGCGGCGGGAAATTCACCGCTGTCAGCTACGCCAGAGTGGAAGCAGCCAAATGGGACAAACGACAAATCTACGAATGTTCAGCACAATATCAGGGCACATCCAAGAAAGTAGACCTCCAGAAACCTATAAGTAGGTGGCCTTTGCTTATTTACTTATTTTATTATTATTATTATTATTATTGAGGATATTGCATAACTAGTCTTGTTGGATTTTACTGTTGATAGATAATTTGAATGTTTATTTTCACCAAATTTTTTGTATTTTCTCTAAAGTAAATATCTTGTATTTTGTATCAGAAATAACACTCCAGAAGATGGAAAATAAGGTTGTAGCTAATTATTTAAATGGAAAGTGCAATCTGACATCATATAGAACAAGTTGTTTTGGATTGGACTTGGACTGCATTCTGTGTGCATTACAAGATAACAATATTTTAATAAGCTGTGTAAAGTGTGTGTGTGTGTGTGTGTGTGTGTTTGTTCATATGTATGGATCAGTGGGTATTCTATATATATATATATATATATATATATATATATATATATATATATATATACACACAGTCAAGCCGGAAAGTCTGCCCACCCCTTTCACCTTCTCCACGTTTTATTACATTACAGACACATTACAGACATATTCTACAGTTCATTTTTTGTCTCAAAATTCTACACAAAATAACCCATAATGACAAAGTGAAAACATGTTTTTTTAAATTTTTGCAAATGTATTAAAAATCGAAAACAGAAATCTCTCATTTACATAAGTATTCATACCCTTTGCTTTAACATATTTTTAAAGTATCATATTTAATATTTGGTCGCATATCCTTTGCATGCTGTTACTTCCTGAAGTCTGTGACCAATCAACATAAAAAAACTCTCAATATCTTATTTTCAGGTACTGTTACAAGCGATACTATAACCTCTCTGCATTTGAACTGATCCCTATGAGAATTGGGGGGTGAGACTAGATTCAGCTGTAAATTAAACTAGTACAGTATGGAACACATGACTGGCGAAATGGCTGAACGTCATCAAGGGTCGAAGGTATGAAACGAGCCCCAAACCATCCCTCTGCGGCCAGATATGGAGTAGATGTGGATGGATCCCTTTAAGGGTTGTTTCTCCTGACTTTTTTCCCCATAGAGTTCTATAGGAAAATGAGTCAGGAGAAATAACCCTTGCAGTGATCCATCCACATCTACTCCATATATGGCAACAGAGTTATGGTTTGGGGCTTGTTCGATAGCTCAGACTCTTGATGACTTGCAGCCATTTAGCCAGCCATGTGTTCCATACTGTACCAGTGTAATTTACAGCTGAATCTAGTCTCACCACCCAATTCCCATAGAGATCCATTCAAATGCAGAAAGCTTATAGTATCGCTTGTAACAGTACCTGGAAATAAGATATTGAGAGTGTTTTGATGTTGATGGGTCACAGACTTCAGAATGTAACAGCATGCAAAGGATATGCGACCAAATATTAAATATGATACTTTAAAAATATATTAAAGCAAAGGGTATGAATACTTATGTAAATGAAAAACTTCAGATTTCAATTTAATACATTTGCAAAAATTTCAAAAAACATGTTTTCACTGTCATTATGGGCTATTTTGTGTAGAACTTTGAGACAAAAAATGAACTCAATCTATTATAGAATATGTCTGTAATGTAATAAAACGTAGAGAAGGTGAAAGGGGTATTCAGACTTTCCGGCTTGACTGTGTGTATATATATATATATATATATATATATATATATATATATATATATATATATGCTTGATATACAGGGTTAAAGGCATTTGAGAGCTTGATCAGGAGCCTTGTGCCTTTTCCATAGAAACGTACTTAAGCCTGATTCCATAGTAATGTAATTTTAAGTGAAAAAATGCAGGCATGGATTTGACAGGCATGTATCATAAGTGGACTGTTTGGATTGGGTGGAGTCAAAACATAATAATAATAATAATAATAATATTAATATTAATCATCGTAAAATGTCAGTGCTGTCTAAAGGAAACTCATAGTAACTTCCCTCTAGGGTGTTTTTTCTCGCCACCATTGAGTGTTTTTTTCTCTTCGACCGGGGAGTTTTTTTACCTCGTTCTGCTGGTTGGAGGCTAAGGCCTGTTTTTTTTTGTTCTATTTTCCTTCTGTTTCTCTGTACAGCGTCTTTATGACAGTTCTCTGTAAAAAGTTCTATACAAATAAAATGTAATTTAATTGAATTGAGGAATGCCAAACGCATTTTGAATGGCACCCCATGGTGGAGCTGTTTTCTCTCCTCTCAGTTCTTTAAAGAAAAGTAATCCAGTCTGGGAAACATGTTGTAAAAGGCATCAGAATTGCCTCCAGTCAATAAAATGGCCCTATAGTGAATTTCTGATAGGGGAACTGCAAATGCTCAAACTTCCAGAAGTGGCTATGGACACGGCAGTATTTGTTTTTAAATAAATGAAATGCTCACTTTTAAAGTGAAAAGATCAAACAATCCACCACATATTTTTAGATTTATTGTTTTTTTTTTAATCAACCTTTCCACAGTAAATATTTCTGTGAGGGTACTAAATGTTATTTCACATTCAAAACATCCACTTGTACACTCGTGCCTGGATTCAATTAACGTTTGTCCTTAGCTTTAACCTACATATAAATACAAGTGTTGGATTCATCTTAACAAACACAACTTGATGAGTTATTTTAGGTGATCAGTGATTTGTATGGCCTTATGCTAGATTATTCAGTCCCAGCCTTAGTTTTGGCACATGGATCTGATTACATGGTATTGATGTTTAACTTTCACAACATCCTGTCTGTCTGTGGTTCTACTGCAGTTGCCCACAAAAAAAAAAAAAAACTTTTAAAGATGTGCCATTGAAAGTTGCTTGAAAATTCAATGCAGAAACAAACAAAACAAAACAAAAAACATGATCCCCCAAATATGTGCACCTATCCATTCCACTGTGCATAGACACCCAAAATGGGTATATTTCAGCTTCTTGTAAAAAATCAGTTTCCTATTTTAACTTACATTAAAGCATGAGAAAACTACCTTTTAGATGTGTGGACCTACAGGGTTCTTTGTTCAGTCAGTCAGTGCTCTGTAGAGCTGCAATTTGAGTCTTACCAAGATTTTAGGAGTATGCATACTTGTGTTGCACAATTTTAAAGTGCTGTTTGGTTGTTTAACTGGTCGTCAAGCGCTGCTGTCGAACATTGGTTGATTGTTGTTTCTTGGGTTTGTTTCCTGTGTGTAGCAGAAACATGTGTCACTGCATCTCCCAACAAACCTATGTAGTACATACTCACTTTTTCATGTTTGGAGTGTAATTGCATCTATTTCTGTGAACAAACCCTCCAGTCTGAGCAGAGAGTCTTATCTGCCTTGACCCAAATAAACGTATATCTTCTGGTCATATGGAAAAACATTCAAAATAATTAATCTGTATAAACTCATAAGGAGTATATTCAATCTTTTTCTCTCTCTTTCTCTCTCTCTCTCTCTCTCTCTCTCTCTCTTTCTTTCTCTCAAAATGAGTAAATTGCATGTGTATAGTGCATTCTGTTACTGGGTTTAAATTTTTTATTTATTTTTTCCCCAGTCTATACTTTTCCCAAAACCACTCTGTATCACCAGCTCCAGAGTGACCCAGCAAAAGCCAAAACAGTCGCTTTGATCTGCTTCCTGACCGGGTTTTACCCAAAAGAAATCTCAGTAGAATGGAAAGAGGACAAAAAACCACTGGGAGGCTCTCCAGTTGTGAGGATTACGGAGGGGGAAGATAAAACGTTCAGCCAAACCAGCCAGGTGGACGTTGACATTGAAAAATGGCTTTCTGGTTCAGAGTATACTTGCAGAGTTACCCAAAATGGACTGCCAAAAGAGCTCTCCATCAGTCTTTGCTCAAGTAAGTTGTAATAAGATCGTTTTAATCTGAAGAATTATGAATAATTCTGAGAATTATTTGTGTCCATGCCTGGCTTGAGTTTTCAGTAAGGGATGAGAACGTGTGGATGTAGTTTACACTCCTTTCACTGTTAATATTAAATAATCTTGGTATTTTCTTATGGGAGGACAGAAGCAGGATATTCTATTGTTCAGATCCAGGTCCTGCTATGTGTCAGCTTACTCTGGAACTGACCATTATGACATAGAATAGAATAAAATAAGTTGTTTTTCAGTTGGAAACAACAAGTGAAGTTCCCTAACTTTTATTTTCCCGTTAGGGAACTTCAGTTGTAGTTTCCAGCAGTAAAATAGACAGTGGGGCAGACCCACAAACGCAAACAAACATGTTAAATAAAGACATCCAATTGAATCACGTCTCACATTATAGTGAAGGTATGTGTGATTATAATTATGATTAAAATTACTATTATTGTTAGTATTATGTTCAAAATTATATTATATTAAATTCATAAAATATTAATTATGATGAATAATTGAGCATCAAAAGCAATAACAGTTCCTCATCTGCCTTTACTGTACTGTCTTGATATGTCCATTGACATTCAGCACAGATGCTCTGTTTATCAATATAACATTGCTATATATGTTGTTTTTACCATTATGACATAAACATGACTGCTTTTTTCCCCATTGTGACATAAACATACACACTATTTTTAACATTATTAACCCTTTAAGGTGTAAGTGTATGTGATTAGAATGTTATTAACCGAACAGTCTAATGCTGATGTAACGATCAATAGAAGAAATTGAAAGGAATGGAGTTTGAGAACACTGACTTAGAATTTTGAAGAGAAAAAACATTCCAAAAACCTTCACATCAAGGGCTTAAACCAGTAAACATTCTAATTCCTAAATGCACCAGTTAATAGATTAATACATCCTCCCACTATGAAATGGCACCTATCTGCCAGTGATAAAGAACTACATTAGAAAAAATCCAGTGTATATTTCAACATGATGTATGTTTTGCTTTCAACCCCATTTTTTCAGCTCATCTCATTTCCTCACCATCTGTGCACTTGGAAAGTGTTGAAATCCAGAATGGTTTCACAGCTACCTGTGAAGTCTTTACCGCCTACAAAAGCAAACTTTTTTGGATCTTGGATAATGGTCAGCCAAAAGATTCAACATCCTACGTGGAAATTAAGGACTCCAACAACAGAATTCAGAGATTCACGGACAGCAAGACTTTTACCAAGGGCCAATGGAAATCCATGAAGTCAATCAAATGTGGAGTTAAACACAAATGTTTCACATCTGTACATACAACCATGAGTATAACAGGTAATTGGGTAACTAATATTACACTAATTTCTTTATCCTTGCCAACATATTTTCAAAAAATCTCATAAGCATTCAGACAAATGTACGATTCAAACAGGCCACCCAAGCTGTCAGAAATTTCTTTGTAGACAAAGTGTTGACAACGGATTTATTAGCATACTGTAATGATGCACTGGAAAATAAGATTGCTCTGTTGGTACTCACACACACACACACACACACATGCACATGCACACACTGAAGCTGTGTCCTCCAGTCTGTTGTGTGTATGTGTATAAATTATTAAATTAAATGTGTATAATGCATTTACTGAGATTAGAAATCTCATTGCTCTTCATTTTCTTCCAGTTCAAGAGACCACTTTTCCCAATATGACTCTGTATCACCAGCTCAGTAGTAACCCAGCAGAAGCCAAAAGAGTCACTTTGATCTGCTTCCTGACCGGGTTTTACCCAAAAGAAATCTCAGTACAATGGAAAGAGGACAAAAAACCACTGGGAGGCTCTCCAGTTGTGAGGATTATGGAGGGGGAAGATAAAACGTTCAGCCAAACCAGCCAGGTGGACGTTGACATTGAAAAATGGCTTTCTGGTTCAGAGTATACTTGCAGAGTTACCCAAAATACAAATTCAAAAGAGCTCTCCACCAGTGTTTGCTCAAGTAAGTTGGAGTCAGCATGATTGGTTTACATGGAATTTGATTTTGAGAAATATTTTGTCTTGAGTTTTTAGTAAGGGCAGAGAAAGTGTGCTTGTAATTTGCACACATTTGACAGTTACTATTAAAATGAAGTAATCTTAGCTACAGATCCTCTTTGGTGTTTTCTAATGTGATAATAGAAGCCCTCTATTCTATGGTCAGATCCAGGTCCTGCTATGTGTCACCTTACACAGGAAATGATCAGCAGACATGCTCCCTTTATCATTATGACACCACCATATATATTGTTTTACCATTATGACATAGGAATAACTGCTCTTTTTATTGCCATCAACATACACACCTGTTTTACCATTATTAACCATATAAGGTATAGGATCATATATGTGATTTGATTACAATGTTTTTAAGTGAAGATTCTAATGCTGATATAACAGTTACTGGTCATAGAAATCAATGGAGCTCTAGAACACTGACTTCCAAAAAAGATAATAATAATTCCAACATTCCAAAACACCAAACATTCCAGAACATCTACTTTTCAGTGAGTTAAACGTTTTCAATTCTAAATCCATCAGTAGATGAATACATTATTTCACTATGACATGGCACCTATCTTCCAGTGAACTACATTTGGAAAATGCCAGTGTATATTTCAATATGATACTCATTTTGCTCTCAATCGCATTTATTTCAGCTCATCCCATTTCCTCACCATCTGTGAACTTGGAGAGTGTTGAAATCCAGACTGGTTTCACAGCTACCTGTGAAGTTTTTACCGCCTACAAAAGCAAACTTTTTTGGATCTTGGATAATGGTCAGCCAAAAGATTCAACATCCTACGTGGAAATTAAGGACTCCAACAACAGAATTCAGAGATTCACGGACAGCAAGACTTTTACCAAGGGCCAATGGAAATCCATGAAGTCAATCAAATGTGGAGTTAAACACAAATGTTTCACATCCGTACAAACAACCATGAGTATAACAGGTAATTGGGTAACTAATATTACACTAATTTCTTTATCCTTGCCAACATATTTTAAAAAAATCTCATAAGCATTCAGACAAATGTACTATTCAAACAGGCCACCCAAGCTGTCAGACATTTATTTGTAGACAAAGTGTTGACAACGGATTTATTATCATACTGTAATGATGCACTGGAAAATAAGATTGCTCTGTTGGTACTCACACACAGACACACACACACACACACACACACACACACACACAGACACATGCGCTTGCACACACTGAAGCTGTGTCCTCCAGTCTGTTGTGTGTGTGTATAAATTATTAAATTAAATGTGTATAATGCATTTACTGAGATTAGAAGTCTCATTGCTCTTCATTTTCTTCCAGTTCAAGAGACCACTTTTCCCAACATGAGACTGTATCACCAGCTCAGTAGTAACCCAGCAGAAGCCAAAAGAGTCACTTTGATCTGCTTCCTGACCGGGTTTTACCCAAAAGAAATCTCAGTAGAATGGAAAGAGGATAAAAAACCACTGGGAGGCTCTCCAGTTGTGAGGATTACGGAGGGGGAAGATAAAACTTTCAGCCAAACCAGCCAGGTGGACGTTGACATTGAAAAATGGCTTTCTGGTTCAGAGTATACTTGCAGAGTTACCCAAAATACAGATTCAAAAGAGCTCTCCACCAGTGTTTGCTCAAGTAAGTTGGAGTCAGCATGATTGGTTTACATGGAATTTGATTTTGAGAAATATTTTGTCTTGAGTTTTTAGTAAGGGCAGAGAAAGTGTGCTTGTAGTTTGCACACATTTGACAGTTACTATTAAAATGAAGTAATCTTGGCTACAGATCCTCTTTGGTGTTTTCTAATGTGATAATAGAAGCCCTCTATTCTATGGTCAGATCCAGGTCCTGCTATGTGTCACCTTACACAGGAAATGATCAGCAGACATGCTCCCTTTATCATTATGACACCACCATATATATTGTTTTACCATTATGACATAGGAATAACTGCTCTTTGTATTGCCATCAACATAGACACCCGTTTTACCATTATTAACCATATAAGGTATAGGATCATATATGTGATTTGATTACAATGTTTTTAAGTGAAGATTCTAATGCTGATATAACAGTTACTGGTCATAGAAATCAATGGAGCTCTAGAACACTGACTTCCAAAAAAAAAAAAAAAAAGTCCAACATTCCAAAACACCAAACATTCCAGAACATCTACTTTTCAGTGAGTTAAACGTTTTCAATTCTAAATCCATCAGTTAGTAGATGAATACATTATTTCACTATGACATGGCACCTATCTTCCAGTGAACTACATTTGGAAAAGGCCAGTGTATATTTCAATATGATACTCATTTTGCTCTCAATCACATTTATTTCAGCTCATCCCATTTCCTCACCATCTGTGAACCTGGAGAGTGTTGAAATCCAGAATGGTTTCACAGCTACCTGTGAAGTTTTTACCGCCTACAAAAGCAAAGTTTTTTGGATCTTGGATGGCACTGAGAAAACAGAGTCAAAAAACTATACTGACATGAAGGACTCCACCAACACAATTCAGAGATTAGTACACAGCTGGACTTTCACCAAGGACAATAAATGGAAATCCAGGAAGTCAATCGCATGTGAAGTCCAGCACAAATGTTTTTCTCCTGTAATGAAGACCATGGACATAAAAGGTAATTGAGCACCTCACACTACAAAGGCCAATCATTTCATTGTCCTTGACAACATATTTTCAAAAGAATAATCATTCAGACAATTTAATAATACTTCCGATAATAGTGGCGGCTGGTCGCATCCACAAGGCATGTTGGGATAGCTGGCAGTGCGGGGCTAGCTGGAGAAGTGGCGGGGGAAATTTGAACGTCAAGCTGGTGGCAAAACTTTGTGTCCAATAACAATCCGATTTGATCGCTGATGTGTAAATTGTCCCCCTTTTCAAAGGATAGTTCCCCACTCATTCCATAGCTCTGTCTTAAACACATTCATAACAAGGCAACGATGGTATATATAGTAATATATTCATATGGTATTTACAAATACGTTTGTGCTCCTGTACTGTTTGTTGCAGAGTTGCACGCCACAAACTAGTTATTAATCTTACGACTAACAGAAGGTAAAATGGCTATAAAGCTAGCTGATCTGCTAGCTCTGATCGATACGAACAGGTCGTGACAAGTTTTTCCAAATGATCTACGGCAAAGAATAATAAAAACCAGCACTAATAATAAAAACTGTCCCTCCGCAATTCGAACAAAGTGAGAATGCATCTTATTTGATATCAAATTAATTCAGACACCTTTTTCCAGTCTCATAGATCACAACACGTCACAAAACAGGGCTATATGCTAACAATACAGTATATTCAATAGCCCAACCAAAATGCTATCTTTTCATATGTTTTCATAATTTTTTAGATTTTATTCCAACTGGACAATGATAACATGCGATATTAAACTCAGCCAACATTTAACAAACACAGTGTGTCAAAAATAGAAGACGCCCACAAGCGATCAATTATGGGAGGCAGGACTAGTGTTAGGTGGACTTGACAGAGGATCTGTGGCTTCACTGTCAAGCCTGGTCCCCCAACTACTCAGCGAGGCAATGCTTCTAGCAGCCTGATTCAACTCTCAATAACAGATGCGAGGTATTGTTACTGTTTTTCATAAAACATGTATATTCTTTCATCTGAACAAATAAATTACTTTAAATTTAATTTAATTGTATGAAATGTTTGAAATGTATGAACAGGTGGTTGCTAAGTTGTTACTAGGCGGTAACTATAGTCTTACTAGTTATTTCATTGCCTGGCCAAAGCAAAGGTCGCACACTCTAATATTTTGTTGGACCACCTTTAGCTTTGATTACGGTGCGCATTCGCAATGGCATTGTTCTGACAACCTTATGCAACACAACATTTATTTCCATCCAGAGTTGCATTCATTTTTGGCCAAGATCTTGTATTGACGACAGCAGAGTCGAACCACTCCGTAAAGTTTTTTTTCCAGCACATCCCAAAGACTTTCACTGGGGTTAAGGTCAGGATTCTGGTGGCCAATTCATGTGTGAAAATGATTCCTCATGCTCCCTGAACCACTCTTTCACAATTTGAGCCCGATGAATCTTGGCATTGTCGTCATGGAATATGCCCATTGAAGGGATAACCTGGTCATTCAGTACATTCATGTAGTCAGCTGACTTCATTTTATTGCTGCAAATCGTTGCTGAGCATAGACCTGACCAATCGAAGCAACCCCAGATCATAACACTGCCTCCAGAGGCTTGTACAGTGGGCACTATGCGTAACGGGTGCAACGGCGACTTCTTTTTTTGACCAGGCAGTGTATGATGTTAATAGGTCGTTGCTTGGTGGTTGCAAGAGTCTTAGGAGGTGGTTTCTAGGGTCGTACTAATTGATTTCTATGGTCATTCTGGATAGTTGCTAGAGTCTTAATAGGTTATTGCAAGGATCATACTAAGTGGTTGCTAGGGTGTTACTAGGTTGTTGCTAAGGTGTTACTAGACTATTGCTAGGGTGTAGTATGTGGTTGCTAGGGTGTTACTAGATGGTTGCTATGGTTTTAATAGTTGGTTGCTAGGGTTCTCTAAGTTACTAAGTCTTGGTTACTAAGGTGTGACTAGGTGGTTGCTAGGGTTTTACAAGGTGATTGCTAGGGCCTTACTGGGTAGTTGCTAGGGACTTACTAGGTGGTTGCTAGGGTGTAGTAGGGGGTTGCTAGGGTGTTACTCAGTGTTGCTATGGTGTCACTAGGTGGTTGCTATGATCTTACTGGGCACGTTTCTTATGTTAAGAAACGTGTCTTTCAACTAACGTTAGTAAAGGAAAATTTCAAGCACTGAAACGTTATAGTAGTTGACCAGTGGTGGGGGGCGGAGTGTGAGCGGGCATTTAAAAAACGATGTTAATGAGCACATGTCCACAGTAATACTTATTTATAGTAATATTTATTTCAAAACTTCTATTGAAATTCAAGGATAACAGACTATGTAGGAAGCGGAGCAAATTTGGCTGCCATTGTTTACTATCAAAAGCATGGATTCCAGTTGTTTTTTTTGGTCTTAGTTAAGAGGCAATCATGTAATTTTGTGTGACTATCCCTTTAACTTTCAGTAGTTGCTCCTTTCTTCACTTCCATTACAACTGCTCCTTCTGCCCTGTCACCATTTTCCTTTACTCTCTCTCTCTTTCTCTCTTCTCTCTCTCTCTCTCTCTCTCTCTCTCTCTCTCTCTCTTTCTCTCTCGCCCTCCCTCCCTCCATCCCTTTGCTCAGCAGCCACCAGAGCACACATGATAGTGAGTAAGTGAGTTTATTAACTTGTGCTTAATAAACATAAGGTGGCCAACATGAGTCTCTACATGAGGGTCAGACTATTAAACCATAGTATTCTGCTCCACAGTATTCACTTTGATCTTACCATCCACCTGTAAGTTGAAGGCAACTGGGCTTTTTTATAAGGCCAGTTGCCTTCAACATACTAGTATTAGAAAGACAAAATGGCGACTGACAACAAATGGCATGCACCCTCTAGTGGGCATAACGGTGCGTAACACTCACCCATAAGGATACGTGCATTGAAGTCATTTTCTTTGTAAAATAAAATGACAATCAATTAAAAATTAAAAAAATTCATAATTTCTCAAAAGAAAAAAAACATGGATTATAATTTCTGAGCTCAATTTCTTGACAGCCCTAGTGTGCGAAAAGGAAATGGCATGATACCTCAGATCTATTGTATTTCCTTTCCATATCACCATGTTTTTCCTTTCATATCTATGCATGTGCTTGTGTCTGTTTTCATCAGTGTCTGCACACATCTATGTATGTGCTTGTGTTTGTTTTTCAGTTATCCCTCCAAAATCTGCCCTTCTTTATCTAATGGCCCCGTCTCAGGACGAGCAAAAACACAACAATACCGTTACCTTTGCTTGCCTTGCCACCAAATTTTATCCAGAGGAACATACTTTTACATGGCGACAGAAGGGCAGAGAGATATTCACAGGAATCACAGCCGTCCCCGCAGTCGAGATGAAAGGACATGAGGCTGATATGTACAGTGCCACCAGCTTTTTGCGTATTCCTGAAAGCCAGTGGAAGGAAATGGAAACAAATATTTCTTGTGAATTTAAACACAACGCTGGAAATTTCAAGAAGACAGCTGGGCAAACCCCTGCTGGTAAGTTTAAGGCATTTATTTATTTAATTTGGTGTTGCTGTACTGGTTTTCTCTACCTAGGGGGTATTTCACAAAGCAGGATTACTGAGTTAGCTGATAACTACACCGAGTAAAACCCGGGACCCTTCCAAATTTGCAACATGGACTGAAGTATAAAGAGCTGTTCCGGGTTTTACTCAGTGCAGTTATCCAGCTAACTCAGTAATCCTGCTTCTCTTACTCAGTGCAGTTATCCAGCTAACTCAGTAATCCTGCTTTGTGAAATACCCCTCTGCAGTGTCAAAAAATAAATATGCATATGTCACTCTGGATAAGAGTAGCTACTAAATACCTAAATGTAAATGGACAGTTTTATGGGAATATTTCAGAAATAGGGCTGAAATCAGAATTCCCTATAGTAATACACTTACTTATCAAATTTTCATTACGCTCTTTATGGAAAGATCAATTGTTTTGACAGTTTAATTTTCAACTTTAAAACTTTGACAGGGGGTAAAATTTCATTCATATTTTGTATACTTGTCCCACAGACACAACATCAGTTGAGGCAACAGTCATCCCTCCATCCAATGAGGAACTGTTCCTGAACAACAGGGTTGTGCTCAGGTGCAATGTCACTGGGAAATCGGAAAACATTGACTCTGTTGATTGGCAGAAAACAGACGGCACCATACTTGTTTCCACCAATGAAACGGAAGGAGAATCCCAAATACACACGCTCTTAGTCAACTTTGGTGAATGGGCCAATGGAACCCAGTTCACATGCATAGTGAAGCACTTTGATTCTGCAGATCCAATTAGAATAGATTACAAGAGAGAAAATGGTAAGTTCCAACTCCCGGTATTGATTCTATCAAAAGTAGTTAAAGAGATTGAGGCTTCACACACTTCTGAGAAGAGTATGTGTAATGAGCATGTTTGATCTGCTTTATTTGTCTGTTGTGTTTCTAGGTGCTTGGCACCATACATGTAGCTCCCTGAGGGGAAAGTTAAAGTGATTTTGATTGGGCTTTTGAATCTTGAAATACTTGGAGCACTCAAATGCTAACAATGTGAGACCCATCGATTATACACACCTATTATATGCATTCATATAATTTTGCTGTCAGTCTTTTGTTGGACACCCCATTATAGCTCCCTCCCACACTGGGGTTCGTGAAGATTCATGAAAGCTCATGAGGTTTCATTAAAGACTTACAGGGTTGCATTGACAGAAGCAACAATACCCCCGAAGTAAAAGGCAGCCATAGGTTAATGTTTTCACAAAACACAGGGAAATCTACACAGTAATTACACTGTAACTGCATTCATTGCAATGCAAGCACACTGCAGTTACAACAATCCCAAATGTATCACAAATCTTGTTCTGCGCACAGACACTGTGGCTGATCTTTCACCTCAGAGTTTAGTCCTCTACTTTATTTAAATGATCTTTCTGCTGAATAGAAACTTTTCACACAAGGATGAGGTTTTACACACTTCACCGCAGAGCTATAAGTACCTAGTTAAAACAAGGTCATAACTATATAACTATCGTATATTTTCAGGAAAAAATCCACAGCCTCCCTCCGTCTTTATACTGACCCCAAGCGAACAATCTAGCAGTGAAAAGGTGACCCTGATCTGCTACGCTAAAGGATTCTACCCCAAGGAGGTGCTATTCTCTTGGCTTGCCGAAGATAAGCCCGTGGATAGAACGCAGTTCCAAACCACCCAGTTGATCGAAACAGACAGCGGATACGCTGCGTACAGCCAGTTCTCCGTCGATGCTGCAGACTGGGAAAGAGGCGTGATGTACACCTGTGTGGTACACCATGAAGCCGCATTCGACAGCGCGACGAGAACAATAGTTAGAACCGTCGACAGCTTGTCCAAGAAGGCGACCACCGTTAGCTTAAACGTGGGTGTTCCTCACAAGTGCAAGGCTTGACCGTGCCCAATCCCCTTCTCCTTCCTGTTCCTGTTCTGTGGTGCACACCGTCATTCTTTTGCGCTGGTCAGTCTGACTGGAACGCCGTGTTTGTATGTCCTTCTGTCAGTCAGTTTGTCTGAGTGACTCTCTCTTTAAAGTTTTTAAAAATGCAGTAACAAAATGACAATAAAAATAAATAAATAAAAGTTGGCATACCAGTGCAGTCTGTGTGGTTTACATGCTATAATTTTGGGAGGGTGGTGGAGGTAATGTAAACATTCAGTTGTAGCTGTCAGAGCCAAGATAAGAACATTTCGGGGTAAAACTGAAAGCAGTGCAGTATGGAGGTAGATTTCTATCAAAAATAAACAAGCACAAAAGTATAATCCACAATTGTATTTACCATCCACACACACACACACCTCTTAATTTGTGTTCGTAGATATAATCCACAATTGTATTTACTATCCACACACACACACCTCTCAATTTGTGTTTCGTAAAAATAATCCACAAGTATGTGTTTTCCATCCACACACAAACACCTCTCAACTTGTGTTTCGTAAATCATCATTTGGATGAATGCAAAAATTATATTCACAAATGCAAATAACATTTACAGATATGTTTCCAATGTTCACATGTACAAATCAAAAGCTTGGCTTGCGAACTGGCGAATCTACATTTGCCGATCGAAGGACATGCTTGATCTGCTTGGATTTACGGACAGAATTTTGAGACAAATATTCCGCTGTTTTTCACCGTGTCGATTCGCGCTCGCTTAACTTGCAATTCGTAAACTAAACTTCTTCTTCTTTGGTGCTACATAACACGGCGGTTTGTGTGTTCGGCTCATCAGCGCCACTTTTAGAACAAGTGGCCAAAATTGCACATTATCTTTAAGAAGTGGATTCATGGTACATTTAATTAAAACAACCGAGTTTTCAGATTGCATGTAGCTAGCTAGCTAGATTACATTACACAGGGGTAGGTCCGTACATTGATAGGAACTAGGAAGTACAACACTATGAGCTAAAATAAGGAGAGCACTCCATGCAATTTGAATTATCATTTTCATTTAGGTGTCTTATCTACTAGCTAGCTAGCTGAACAAATAAAAGATTTCATAGGAGACATCGGTATCAGTGAGAATAGCTGTCAAATTAATTTCATTGGCTACAATACTTCACATGGTTGAGTTTGTTTTACATAATCTTTTCCATGAGGGGCGAAAGAGTTATGTAGCTACTGTGTACGGACCTACCCCTGTGTAATGTAATCTAGCTGGCTAGCTACATGCAATCTGATAGGAGTTTTGTGCAATGACTATTTAAAAAACTTGCCATCGCAAGATTAGCGTGGGGTTAACTTTACAACCTAAATAAACTCAAAACTCGGTTGTTTTAATTAAATGGACCATGAATCCACTTCTTAAAGATAATGTGCAATTTTGGCCACTTGTTCTAAAAGTGGCGCTGATGAGCCGAACACACAAACCGCCGTGTTATGTAGCACCAAAGAAGAAGAGATTTAGTTTACGAATTGCAAGTTAAGCGAGCATGAATCGACACGGTGAAAAAACAGCGGAATATTTGTCTCAAAATTCTGTCCGTAAATCCAAGCAGATCAAGCGTGTCCTTCAATCGGCAAATGTAGATTCGCCAGTTCGCAAGCCAAGCTTTTGATTTGTACATGTGAACATTGGAAACATATCTGTAAATGTTATTTGCATTTGTGAATATAATTTTTGCATTCATCCAAATGATGATTTACGAAACACAAGTTGAGAGGTGTGTGTGTGTGGATGGAAAACACATACGTGTGGATTATTTTTACGAAACACAAATTGAGAGGTGTGTGTGTGTGGATGGTAAATACAATTGTGGATTATATCTACGAACACAAATTAAGAGGTGTGTGTGTGTGGATGGTAAATACAATTGTGGATTATACTTTTGTGCTTGTTTATTTTTGATAGAAATCTACCTCCATAGTGCAGCACTTATTATTATTATTATTATTATTATTATTATTATTATTATTATTATTATTAATAATCATGTGGGCCTGTTTTGTGATGTAATGTGGTTGTTTCACAGTGTGGCTTACACTAGTTTTATTTCAGCCCACAGAGAGGAATAGACAAGGCATTGATTCTCAAACAGGAGAATCTTACAGTTGTAGCCTAGCCTTTTCTATCATGCTGAAATTCACAGGATGCTGAATTTTGATATAGCCTTGCATGTGCTGCTAGCATTGTGAACTGCTATCGTTTATTTACAAAAGATAAATGTCTGAAATTATGCGCAATATGTTGCTTTAAGAAATAATTATTTAAGAGTTTCACAAAATGAATCCAAATCAATAGAACACAAATGGTCGTGTATAGGAGGCAAATTGTAGAGTCAGGAGGATTGTCATTGTGTGGCAGTGCTTCGTAAAGGTAATTATTTCAAACTATATGAGTTCAAGAAAATCAAAACTACCACACAGCTCAGGTTTCTGTTTGTCTTTGGGGTTCATTGTCATTCAGCCTATAACACAAAAAAGCAGGCAGGAGAATTAGTCAGGACATGTTTATAAATCGTGAGGAAAAAACAAGGGTCCTTTTGTACTGCTCTGGGATGCTCACATGTGTATTGGGCCTACCGAACAAAACTTAGTCATTTTACGAAGTGCTGAGACTATTCTCTGGCTAACTGGATCCGACATGGGACAGGGTGACGGGTATGCAGTGATGAAAGCAGACAATGTGTTCCTCAGACTGTTAACCGACCGAAGGCTGACGCTGTAGTTGGGTGAGGGGGCAAGTGAGTTCGGTTGGGTGACTATGGTCTATGAGTATATGAGGCTGACTGGTAGCTGCCGGCTACCTAGCATGAGGAACCAAGTAGCCAGTTAGGCGGTTCGCGAAAATTAATAGGTTTTGTTTGGTAATGCTCATTTGAGCATCCCAGGGCAAAAAGACCCTCCATTATTTTTTTTTTAGTTCTTTCCTGTTGATTCAGCATTAAGCGAATTGAAATTCAGCAGTCCAGTAATAGCCGAGCCGAGCCAACTGAGTGCCGTCACAACCTGGCTTGTTCCAAGATGGCTGCGCCTTAGTGCCAACAAGTGAACTATAGTTTATTTTTCTAGAAAATACAGATCAATTTCAGATTTGAATGCAGGGCCATATATTATCTAAGGTAAAAAGCAAATGAATCAGAGCCACATTAGCGAGTGCTTCGTGTCCCCTTTAAGCTAAAAAAATATATTACATGATTGAACATCTTTAGGGGGTTAATCAATAGATGTAATGATTTGAGGACCTTTCCAGCACACATGCAAGATAGCAATTAATTCTACTGAGAGGCCCCTACTTTATTATTATTATTATTATTATTATTATTATTATTATTATTATTATGTATTCCGACATTTTTTGCAATTCCAGTAAAACCGCTTTGTAAATTTTGGCAGAATTTTACACAGTGGTAGATGCTTGTGGAGACTAGCCATGCCCTGAATGGCCAAATGGTGGCGCTATAACAGACAGTTAATTGCAAGATTTTCAAAAAATGATTGCTCCTGCTCCATTTGTCATAGAGAAACCAATAATAACCAATGTCAATAGATTAGTCTTTTTTTGACCTGAAAATAATTCCACAGAACTCATAATGTCCGTCATATAGAATTATTTGATAAACTTAAATGACTCCTAGAATGTTTGCCATGTCAACATTGAATTTTCGCCAATTTGTTCATTGGAATGTCCTCTAAAAAGGTACTGGCCACAGTAAGCCCATAAAAAATGTATATGGGTAATATGGCTCATCACAAAAATGATAATGACTTCCAAGCGATTTGACATAAATGAATAAAATTGGGTAGTTATATTAGTACTCATATCAAGAGTACCAACCTAAAGTATTAGCCCAACTGAAACACATGGTGGCGCTATAGAGCACAATATTTTTTAAATTCAGAATTCACAAAAATAACACTGTTGCGTTTTATAGATGAATGACTTGCTGTAATCAATTGCCTCATCTGGAACATATAGCTGTATTTTATGGATCACTGCCATCTTGGATTGGCCATAATTTCGGAAATGCTATTCGCCATTTTCCTTTTTCCTCAGTTTTGGCCTAACCACATGGATGAAACCTATGAAACTTGGCAGATTAGGAGGGAGTAGCTCCAAATGGCCAGTGAGTGATTCTGGCTCTTATTGGCCACTTGGAGTTGGATACAAACAATATATGAATGATGTTCAGTCTGCTTGGATGCTTGGACCCCGCAATTTCTGCTTGCAGCTATTATTATTATTATTGTTATTATTATTACACACTACATTTCTATGCATTTGTCAAGAATCATGAAGTGTTTTCGAGAGGAAGCTGAATGACCTGGCATCTGCAGGGATGATGTAGGGACGATACTTAATGCTAGAATGTTCACCTTTCTTTATTATTCTCCACCACCAAGCAGCATTTAGAAGTTAGCTTTTTTTTTAAAAGCACCTATTATGAGCAGTGGCGATGAAACCACTTTTAACTGGCAATCTCCCAATGAGTCTTTGGGATTGTTTTTTACCACATGAACAAAAAAGACTATTTCCTTTTTATTATGAGCAATAGTAGAATACAGACAGGATGACTGAGCCATCATAATACTGACGAATAATATCAAAGGCGGCAAACATCACAAGGTGGATTATTACTTTGGTTATACAGTATGTGTGGGTGTGGATGACAGTACCTTTTAGCTGGAGAACAATGAGCTATAGTCTTTCAATCAATCTAATTGAGCAATAGTGCTTCTATAGTCCTTCCTTTCAGCTCAGCTAAGATTTATCTTTCAACAGGGCTGACCAAACAACGATTATGTAACCTTCTGAACCTTAGCCGATGGAAAATATTTGCGGAGCAAAATCCAAAAACATTTTACTATTACAATCCAAAAACATTCGGTTGTCAACAGAAACATTGTTGGAAACTCAAATCTGTAGTATCAACTGCCACACAGGTGTTTAAAAAGGAAGACAGTGGAAGAAGTCTTTTTACCCTAAATAACAGGGATGTGCAAAATGACAGAATTAGCATTTAGAACAAGCTACAAGCTTACAAGAAGAACCATAGACCCTTCACAATAATTATAACCTTATTACTTGCAACGAAGGCAAGGAAAGTGTTCCCACTGCTGGCGTTTAACACTGTCTCCTTCTTGTTACAGAAGACAATGTGATGTTTGATAATTGGGGCTGCGAATCCATGGATGTTGAGGATGACTGTGCAGCCAACACGGCCATCATCTTCATCTTCCTCTTCCTCATCACTCTCTTCTACAGTATTGCAGCTACTGCCGTGAAGGTAACCGAGTGTGCAATGATGAAGGCTCATTATCAGTGTGTTATCCACACAGTCACGTGACCTTTCTCAGACAGTTGTCTTAGCTAGTGAGGAGAGTACGGTTCCACAAACCCAATCATTGGTGAATAGTGTTCTGTTCATGAGGCCTTGCTCCACTTCAAAATAATGATTTAAAATGTGTTTCAGTTCATGGGCTACAATTAGATATGGATGGCGTTACTGTAACGCAAAAGTTAGAGAGTGCAAGAAATTAATTTGAGAGCAGAATTCCCCCTGCTGGCTTACATATTTGCTGTTCTAGCACTCAAAACACGCACACTCAGATCTGCTCTGTTCGCTTATGGATTTATTTCCGCTGCAACACTACTGTCTAAAGTCCAGCCAATAAGAATTAGCCAGAAAGATTTTCCTTTTTAAGTTAACAACGTGTTTTGGCAGTATGCCTTCATCAGTGTGTAGTAATGGTATCTGTTCAACAGGTCATTATATCACAATAGGTGGAAGCCTGGAACACACCTGTGTGTAGATGCAAAGTTTTTTTTAAAATACAAAATTATTGTTTCTTCTTTCAGTTTATCTGTAAATGTGTGTTGAAGAAAATATTTATAGCCTATGTGTTTTTATGTGTAATTGAACACGGACATATTGGTTTGAAGTCAATAAAAATGTAATTATCTTGAAAAGAGACATGGCAAAACTAAAAATATTTATGTAAAAATGAACAGCTTTCATTGCTTTTTGAATTGTGACATCGCTACATAATGATTTTACGTTTGTTTCCCATGTACTTATAAACATACACATGCTCTTCTCTAATTACAGGTAAAATGAGGAACAGATGAGAAGAAACATGGTTGTGTGCTTTGTGTGTGTGTGTGTGTGTGTGTGTGTGTGTGTGTGTGTGTGTGTGTGTGTGTATTCTGCTCATTCAAATACCTGTTATATACGCAAACATGTCTTTCTACTGAAACAGCACCTCTGTATTTTAAAATAAAATGTTTATATTATTTTTTGTGAAGTTACTCTGTACATATTTTACTGTACCCCCCCCCGCCCCTCCATTTCAAATAAAAGTTGGTTCCACACATTAGATGTCTCCATTACATTGTTATTTGTCTGTCTTTCCAAAATACCTCCACCCTAGTTTTGTGTTTTCATTATTTCAATTTTTTATAAAAATCATAACATATATCTTAGATCCATAAATGCAGATAAGCCAAAAGCTGCAAAACAAAACCCGCTCGCTGCTATGCCCATTAGGGAAGCTAATATATGCTGTATATACATACATTGCCCTCCACTATTATTGGCACCCCTGGTAAAGATGAGTAAAAAAGGTTATAAAAAATTCACCATTTGGTGAATTAGCTTAATCTCACACTGAAATCCCAAAAAAATCCAACCTTTAATTAAATTAAATGTATTCTGAGAAAAAAAAGCCCTCTTCAAGAAATAATTATTTTCAACAAAACCATGTGTACCACAATTATTGGCACTCCTGCATTTATATAGAAAAAAGTAATAACTTTTTATATTTGGTTGCATATCTTTTGCATGCCATGACTTCCTGATGTCTGTGACCAAACAACATTAAAAGACTCTCGATATCTTATTTTCTGGTACTCTTACAAGCGATACTATAACGTCTCTGCATTTGAATGGATCTCTATGGGAATTTGGGGGTGGGACTAGAGTTAGCTGTAAATTACACTGGAACAGTATGGAACACATGGTTGACTAAATGGCTGTAAGTCTTCAAGGGTCTGATGTATCAAACAAGCCTTAAACCATCACTCTGCTGCCAGAAATACAGTAGATATGAATGGATAATTTAAAGGGTTTCTTCTCCTGACTTATTTTTTTATAGAGATCAATTGGAAAATTTGTCAGGAGAAACAACCCTTAAAGTGATCCATATCGACTGCATATCTGGTAGCGTGATGTTTTGAGGCTCGTTTGATACCTCAGACCCTTGATGACTTACAGCCATTTTACCAACCATGTATTCCATGGACACATGGATATTCGATTCTTATTCCAATTCTTTTTACTGTTAAAGTGTTGTCTAATTTAACAAAGGACACAAATAAATTATGCATTTAAATTATTTATTTATCAGAAATCAACAGAAGTGCAATTATCTTGTGAGAAAAAAGTAAGTACACCCCTGGCTTTAATAATTGGTGCTGCAGCAATAACCTCTTCTAGGCATTTCTTGTAATTGACTATTAATTGTGTAAAGTTAGAGGCTTCCTTGAATGCACAGCCTGCTTCAAGTCCGCCCAAAGCATTTTGATAGGATTGAGGTCTGGACTTTGACTTGGCCATTCCATAGCCCTCCATTTTTTTTCTTTTGGAGCCATTCTGTAGTAGATTTGCTTGTATGTTTAGGATCATTATCCTGTTGGAGGATCCAGGATCTTTTCAGCTTCAGCATCTGAACTGATCGCCTCACATTCTCCTCAAGAATGGTCTGGTATGTTGAATTCATGGTTGAATCTATGATGGTAAGTTTACCAGGCCCTGAGGCAGCAAAGCAGCCCCAAACCATAATGCCCCCTCCACCATGTTTTACCATTGGAATGAGGTGCTTCTGCTCAAAGGCAGTGTTGCATCTTCGCCAAATATTACATTTTGCATTGCGCCCAAACAACTCCAACTTTGACTCATCAGTCCAGAGTACATTTCCCCAGTAGTTTTTAGCTTTATGTTGTTTGGCAAAGTTCAGTCGTGCTTTTATATATTTGTTTGGAGAGCAGGGGCTTCTTTCTTCTAACCTCCCATGTAGGCCAAGTTTGTGCAATCTATTTCTGATTGTTGATTCTTGCACTTTCACGTTAACTGTGGCAAGTGAAGTCTGTAGGTCCTTAGATGTTACCCTTGGGTTCTTGGAGACTTCTAGGAGCATCTTTCGGTCAGCTCTTTGGGTGAATTTGGCGGGATGGCTTGTCCTGCGTAGATTTTCGGTGATGTGTAATTTTCTCAATTTGGATATGGTGCGTTGAACAGTTGAATGATGTACTTCAAACTGCTTTGAAATGGCTTTGTAACCTCTCCCAGTCTCATGAGAATCAATAACCATTTTTCTCAGGGCTCCGGCTAGCTCTTTTGATCTAGGCATGATATGTTAGCACACACCTCGATGGTTAGGACCAAACCAGACCCATTGCTGTTTTTTTGTCAGCATAGAACTTTCAAATTATTATCTAATAATTGGACAATCATGTACACCTGTTTTGGGCACCAGACATACATTTTTATCAATATATTTGATAGTAAAGTTAGGGGTGTACTTACTTTTTCCTCATGAAGAATTTGCATTTATGTTCATTTCAATTGCTTAAGTGATTCCAAAGTCTACTTTTTTAGCATCATTTGTTGAATGAGTTTATAATTTTGTGTCCAGATGTGTCAAAAGAACTGACTACCATTTGAGGGTGTACGTACTTTTTAACATGAGGGTGGACAAAATATGAGAAACGGAAAAAAACTGTTTTTTATAAAACATAAAACAACTTTTTTTTTATTAGCTTGATAATGAATCATAATTAGTCATTCATCATATTATTATCAAATAGTACTAATTTGTCAATTAAATGCTGCTTTTGTGTCAGTAATAAGTGAGAATACTTTAGAGCTAATGTAGGACAAAAATTTAAAGCATTTTGGTCCATGACAACCGGAGATGTGCACCTCTGCACAGCTGTGGGGAGTGAACACCTCTGCTCAAAATGAACAGCTGAATAAAATAGAAGATCATTGAAACTGGTCTAGAATCCAACACTTGCACGTAACATGAGTCACAAATATGGCCCAATTGTTAATTATTCCTTTTCAGTTAAGTTGTTCACTAATCACATTCCACTGTACTACATAGAGTACTCCAGTGGTTGGGGACCAAAATGTTTTAAAAATGAAAAAAAATTTCTTCTTGTACATTTGTTGAAGTGTACTCACTTATTATTGATATAACAGCGACATGTAATTTATGATTTATTAGCATTTAATAAAAATATGACTAACAGCCAATTATGGTTGATTGGCATCATTATAAAAAAAACAAGTCATCATATAAAATGTACACGTGGCACAAGATTCAGAAAAACAACATAGATAATCAGGTTAGGAACAGAGGGTGAGGGTTTGCGTAGAAAACGTGGCAGGTGTTTTATGTTTTCTGGAAAACTGGTGTTTCTGATATTTTGTCCACACATATACAGGATATATATGCTGCAACTTATGTTTACTGTTCTACAGTGATCATGTCCCCCCCCCCCCCTCCCACACACACACACACACACACACACACACACACACACACACACACACACACACGCAAACTCTGCTTCAAATGAGATTTGTGGTAATTTCATGAATACATTTGGGTTTTAATGGCCTTTATTCAAATAAGGCTGGGGGAAGTGAAAGCTCCAAAGACTATATTTCACACTTAACTTAACTTATTCCATGATAAGATAAGTCAGTCATTCACATTCAATTTATTTATCTTTTAAACTTTTTTTCCTGTTTATCAGCACAATTGTCATTTTCATGTGTAGATTGAAACGGTGAACATATTTTAGTGTCCATATTGAGAAACTCGGAATTAATTATAATCAGTCACACCTAAAATGTGAAACAATATGCTAACTGAAAGATAGATGTGTCTTTCCATCACATACAATTACATGTATTCGTTAGTTCATTAGCAAAGTTCATTAATAGTCTGTGTATATTGTTGCAATGTTTGTATTATTTTTCTTGTTTGTAAGTACTGTAGAATTATATAATTTTTAAATATTATTATTCATCATTCATTGATTTATAAAAAAGGGTATGGTGGCTAATGTAGCACGTCTAATTATAATCTGAACCCCCAACTAATTGGTTTAACCCCTCATATTATGTTTACATTGTATGATGCCTTTTATGTTTGGGGTCATATTTACCCCCAAAAGTTTCAACTGACACAAAACTATTGTACTAGGAAAAATGTTTACATTTTCTGTGTCACCTCTCTATTGATTACCCTTTTATCCCTGAATATTAAAAATCTGTAATGAATCTAATTTTTTAGAGCCTGAGATAAGTGAAAGTTTGGGAAGTTTAAAACCTGTATGGGAAAGTGCCACCAGAATTACCCACAAAGAAATCAAAGATAAAAACAAAAAAAGGTTTTTCTTTCATTTTATACACCTCTATATTCACAGTTGGTACAGGACTTTTGAAAATATGGCATTATATTTATTGTGTGTTTACTATTTAATCTCTTACAAATTAGGAAAAATCATATAGTTTCAAGATTAAACAATTAGGTGTACTGGTTTTTAGGAGACATATAATCGGGTGAAATTGACCCGAAACATAATATGAGGGTTAAAGCAGTGGTTCTCAAACTCGGTCCTGGGCCACCCTGTATATGCTGGTTTTTCGTTCCAACCGCAATTACAATTCCAGAATTTTAACTAGCTATTATTTTTTCTTAATTAGGTGCTTTTCATGTTTAGAGCGATTATTCACCCTCCACGGCCAGATTATGTCAGAAATAGCTATGCATGCCATGAGGAATAAAAGTCCCATGTTCAAATTGTGCTACATTGCAAACAATTACATAAAAAGTGTACGTGGAAAAAAATATTTAAAAACTTAAAACACATGTGTTCAACAGCCTAATTAGGAGCCTATTGATTCACATCAGTCTTGAATTTGATCAATTAAATCATTTTGTTCCCTCTTTTTTTGTAATTGTTTGCAATATAGCACAATAAGCACACTGTGAATACGGGAGTTTTATTCTTCATGGCATGTACAACTATTTCTGTCAATTTGGCTTAAGAGGGTAAATAATCCCTCTAAGCATGACAGCTACCTAATTAAGAAAAGTTTAAAATACACAGGGCTCCCCCAGGACTGAGGGTTTAAAGGGCTGTCTGCGTTCAAGTTGCAAAATTATGATACAAATACAAGAAAATTAAAGCATAGATTAGCTCGCAAAATGGGGTGTATGGGGTCTTTTGTTTTGCTTATTTACTTTCATATAGTATAAATTAGGCTAAGTTTTTTTTACATATTTTATTAGGGTTAGAAACTCTTATATTATAGACCCTTCCAAATGAAGAGAAGCAGGCTTGAGCTTTGCAGGGTCTTGGCTTATGGTTAGTTTCTGACAGCTGTGGGGAACGACAGCACATGTGGGCAGTCAGGCTTCAGTAAGCAGGACGCCCTCGGGACGGAAACATTAAGTAACACCCAGGTCCCAAAAAAGCACCCGAAATTGTACATGCAGAAGCGAAACTCAACCGCAAGTAATCCTCACCTGCGCTCCGCAGGCAGCTGCGTTTCATGTCCACTGTGCACATTTGCATCTCGCAGATTTGCATTACCCGGTATCCACTATTGCTGCGACTTTTATTGTTTACACCCACGTGTCTTAGAAATACAAACCAAACTGTCATTAAAAGAGCAATGCATTTCTGAATTGAAAAAAAAACAAACAGATGTAGCAACACTCGCTCAAAACTGATAATCAGAAAGTCTTATTCGGGTAATTAGTAAAACCATTTCGCACAGGAAGACCCTGTGCTGTACTTTACAGAAGACACTCTTTTTTATTTACTGTAGACTTTAGATTTACTGTAATGTCTCAGTGACAATGACCAAATGGAGGCTAATATGAATATTCTTTCACAATCCTTTAAACTGAAATATCCTAAAAGTGAAATATTTATGCTGTTTGTGAATGAATTAATAATATAAAATATAACAGATATGAAAATTAAATATACAGACTCTACAAAGCTGGTGATCATCATATTATATATTATCAGATATCTGTTGACTGCTAATGATTTATTTAGCTTAAATGCGTTTTCATATTAATAAAATGAAAGGTAATTTAAAATAAAATGTAAAGTCATATTTCATTTTGTGGATTTTCTATGAGCTATACTTATTACTTTAAAGCTTAATCTTCACATATTGATTGATAAACTTGAAGTTTCCATTTAATAAAGCAGCCAATGATCAGTGAGTAATTTGTGTTTATATTTGAAATATGTAAATATACAGAGTATTTATTTATTTATTCATTTATTTATTTATTTATTAATGGTGGGGGGGGGGGGTTGTCACTGGCTCTAAAAACAAGCAGTTTATAAAAATAACTTCCAAAGGAAATAATCTTAATTTCTGTTGAAAGTACACAAATCGTATTATAATTCCATGGAGAGTAAACAGTCAAAGCAGTGTAAGAAATGATATGGTTTACTGATGAGCTCGGCACAATAAACTGGCCTGTTTCCTATCTAATCTCACAAAAAGCATGAGAGAACTGTCCCTTATAGACAGGTGGAACTGTCTCTTATAGACAGATGGGCCTGCCCCTTATAGACAGGTGGAACTGTCCCTTATAGACAGGTGGAACTGTTCCTTATAGACAGGTGGACCTGCCCCTTATAGACAGGTGGAACTGCCCCTTATAGACAGGTGGACCTACCCCTTATAGACAGATGGACCTGCCCCTTATAGACAGGTGGAACTGCCCCTTATAGACAGGTGGAACGGCCCCTTATAGACAGGTGGACCTACCCCTTATAGACAGGTGGACCTACCGCATATAGACAGGTGGACCTGCCTCTTATAGACAGGTGGACCTGCCTCTTATAAACAGATGGACCTGCCTCTTATAGACAGGTGGACCTACCCCTTATAGACAGGTGGACCTGCCCTTTATAGACAGGTGGAACTGCCCCTTATAGACTGGTGGACCTCTGATAAGCCAATCAGTGCTTTGTATAGCTGCAATTTTAGTCATACTAAGATTTCCAAGAAATTTCCCTACTTGCTTTGCCTAATTTTCCACTTATGTTTTGAGTATTTACCTGGTCCTCAAGAGCAGCCGTTGAACATTGACTGTTGTTACTTTGGCATATTTCCTGTGTGTAGCAGACAAATGTATCACCGCATTGTTTGTAAGAAACAAGTTTTCCCAATAAACCTATGCATTATATACTCATATTTTTTGATAGATGTTTTGCAGTTGAATTGGATCGATTCCTTTGAATAAACCCTTCAGTCTGAATACAGTGTGGGAAATATACAGTAACAGTACAGCTTCCAGTCGGACTAAGAGCCAACTCATGATTTGGAACCCAATAAAGACGATAGTGCCATCTTGGGGACAGATTTGGGAACACCATGTTAAAATCCTACTTGTCCACAAGATGGGGGTATTTCGTCATCAGTCTTGACCCAAATAAACCTGTAGTTTCTGGATAGATCATTTATAATATTGAAATACATTCAACATAATTGGTCTGTATGAATTTAAAAAGAGTATTCAGTCTCTTTGACAGTGTTTAATGATTTAATGACAAAATATGACACACAAGGACTTTGTTCACCTTATCATATCTGTGTCAGTGGAAAAGGAGATTGCTCTGTTGGCACACACACACACACACACACACACACAAACACACACACACACATATTTGAATGATTTATTTAGGTCCACATTTATAAAATACATTATAAGGGCCCAAATATATTTTAGTTGCTATTTGATATAATTTGCTTGTGTAGCAGTACAATAGATGTAATAGATAAACCAATATAGACAGGCTAGCATGGAGAGTTATGGATACAAGTAACATCTTCTCCTCCTTATACAGCGTTCTGCCCATAATGGAGGAAACTGAACAATATTTGGCAAGTTGCTTTGATTTGTATTTAGCCCGCCCCACTATACTTAGACATCTGAGCACTAGCCTGTGGACATGGCCAAGATTGCCAAAAATGTTTAAAAAAACTAGGAGCTGACACTTTTACACAACCAAGTTGTTTAATGGCTTGAAGTAACGGCTGGTAATTGTTTCATACACTTGAAAATAGATGTGGGTCATTATTCCACCAAAACACCGAGTTCTTATGTAATACAACAGAAGGATGGAGGATGGACGATACATCTTTAGTTATAATGTCCACAATTCTGTCATGTCTGGCTCTAAACAGCTCTTTGTAGAAGTAACAACCATTTATTATGTGAGACATAGATTCTATGACCTGTTGTTGTCCATGATGTAAACAATACGAGTTATGCTTATTGGGATACCAGATGGATAGACACTTGGAGGCGTGCCTTTACAGTGAAAATGAGAATTTCCTCAGCAATCGTTGCATTTTAAAAAAAATTATGGGACACAGAATGATCGGCCGAAGGGAGGCAGGCGAGCTTCCCTTGTAGCCAGAGTCCCTTCCAGTGCTGTCGCTCTGCTGCTGTTTAAGCGCTAGGAGATGAGCTCGCACGCCTGTGATTGGTAGTGAGCTTGAAGTTCCGTCTCGACTGCGCTCACTGAGATCGTTGGGTCTGTGTGTTCACAGTCTCAGAGACATTCACAGTCTTAGAGTCAGGTCGTATCCATTCAAGAGAAACACCTGTCCAGTTACAAAAATCGTTCAGATCCGGCCAGTCAGAATTAACGCTGAAACCAGATGCGTTGATATCCAATTTGCCACTAGGATCTTTTTGAAAAGTGAGGTAACTGGAGGACAGCCACTTCACTTTTGGGACCTTGCGTTTTTCTAGGTCTGGCGAGCTCCCTGACTGTTTTGTCGTCATTGTTGAGCATATTTAATAAATGAGCGAGTCGTGTGGATATGTATGTCCATTCAAAGTCTGGTACCACTAATCCCCTCTCGCATTGTTTGTGGAATATGATGTCACGGGTTGTGTGAGTGTTCAGGCCAAACCACTCTCTTGCCCGCTGCACAGTCCTGTTGTTCAGGTTGCGAAGGACCTTCCTTGGTAAGTGAACGTTGGGACAGCGCCACTTGTCCAATAGCTTCCAACTTCATCAGTGGCAAGGGAGATGAGTCTATTAGGTCGAGACATGTATTCTTCTATAATGACGTCCACTTGCACCTTCCACTCACCAGCGATATTGCATTTATGGCGAAGATAGTAGTAAGTTTCATGGCGTGCATATACCCTGATCGGTTATTTTATTGTAAACATGGGATTTCGATCAGATTTGGCATGATATAGCGGTTCCCCCCACTCTGCCTTTCATAAAAAACAGCACATTTGGATTGTTTCACCTCTAATCGAGCCCACTCCAAAAAGGAGAGCATGTTCTTTATAACTTCCTCTTGACGGGAAGATATCAGTACGTCGTCTGCATAACCTTGCACGGGGTTCGGGGAGTAAACATTGGGGGCGCACATTGGCACATCCACTGTAGCCATCGATTAATTGCCGACACAAAGTTTACTGTGCTTCATGGACAGCCTGTTTTAATGCCCATTTGGAGAGGAATTGGGCCTGTGAGCCGATTACCGCAGATCACTTGGATTAAACAGTCTTTATATATGTCCTTAACTATTTCAATGTAAACCTGAGGCAGATGGATCTCCTCAAGTGATTTAATCATGACATTTTGAGCCAAGGTTCCAAATGCGTCACGGAAATCTAGAAATACTGCGTAAAACCGGGTGGACTCATGTTTAAAATTATCAATGCCGGTTTAAAGACAGAAAACATGCTCATTCATACCTGGCCACGTACGCACGCACGCGCACACACACACGCACATACACATCTCTCTCTCTCTCTCTCAAGTTGAGTGCCCCTATCTTTTGTGCATGTGTATAAATGAGTAAAGTAAATGTGCAAAATTCATTCAGTTAATGAGGTTAAAAATCTCACTCTACCTTTCTTTTTTTCCAGTTCAAAAGACCACTTTTCCAACTATGACTCTGTACCACCAGCTCAGGAGTGACCTGGCCAAAGTGAAAACAGTTGCTTTGGTCTGCTTCCTGACCGGGTTTTACCCAAAATAAATCTCAGTAGAATGGAAAGAGGACAAAAAACCACTGGGAGGCTCTCCAGTTGTGAGGATTACGGAGGGGGAAGATAAAAACTTCAGCCAAACCAGCCAGGTGGACGTTGACATTGAAAAATGGCTTTCTGGCTCAGAGTATACTTGCAGAGTTACCCAAAATACAGATTCAAAAGAGCTCTCCACCAGTGTTTGCTCAAGTAAGTAGTAGTAAGATTGTTTTACATAGAATTCTATTTTGGGAAATATTTTTGTCCATGCCTGCTTTGGAGTTTAAAGTAAAGAATGAGAAAGTGTACATTTAGTTTGCACACATTTGACTGTTAATATTAACATGAAATAATTTTTGCTGTTTTTGTACGGGAGGACAGAAGCACTCTATTCTATTGTTCAGATCCAGTTCATGTTTTGTGTCACCTTACACAGGATGTGACCAGATTATCCGTTTAATCATTCTGGCATCACCATGGCTGCGTTTGGAATGGCTCCCTATACGCTTTGTAGTGCACTTTGAGAACAATGAGAATTAGGACACCCTACAAAATGTCTGATTCCCTAAATAATGCAGTATAAAGCGTCGTTCTGAATGCAGCCCAATATTAACCTTTTAAAGTGTAAGATCACATAGTAATAATTAGAATTTTCTTAATTTGAAATTCTCCTGCTGATGTAACAATCATGATAGGTAATGTAGTTCTAGAACAGTGACTTAAAGATTTTGAAAAAACATTCCAAACAACCTACTCTTCAAAAGGTCAAACCTGTAAACATTCTTCTGCATGGATCAGTTAATAGATCAATACATTCTCCCACTATGAAATAGTACCTATCTGCCAGTGATAAAGAAATACATTAACAAACATCCAGTGTATATTTCAACATGATAATAATTTTGCTTTCAATCCCATTTTTTCAGCTCATCCCATTTCGTCACCATCTGTGAACTTGGAGAGTGTTGAAATCCAGGATGCTTTCACAGCTACCTGTGAAGTTTTTAGCGCCTACAAAAGCAACGTTTTTTGGATCCTGGATGACAGTGTGAAAACAGAGTCGAAAAACTATACTAACATCAAGAACTCCCTAAACACAATTCAGCGATCAGTACACAGCTGGACTTTTACCAAAGACAAGTGGAAATCCATGAAGTCAATCACTTGTGAAGTCCAACACAAATGTTTTACACCTGTAAAGAATACCATGATTATAACAGGTAAATGGATAACTAATATTACACAGGCCATTAATTTAATTGTCCTTGCCAACATTATTTTTTAAAATCTGATAATCATTCAGACAAAAGTAGTATTTAAGCAGGCCACCGAAGCTGTGCTTCTTAGACAGTCATGTCAGTAATACTTCTGGTAATAATGATGCACTGGAAAATAAGATTGGTGTGTTGGCACACACACACAAACACACGCACACACTCAATTTGTGTGCTCCTATCTATTGCGTATTAATGAGTAAATTAAATGTGTATAATTCATTCATTTACTGAGGTTAAAAATCTGACTCTTCTTTTCCAGTTCAAAAGACCACTTTTCCCAATATGACTCTGTACCACCAGTTCAGTAGTGACCCAGCAGAAGCCAAAAGAGTTTCGTTGATCTGCTTCCTGACCGGGTTTTACCCAAAAGAAATCTCAGTACAATGGAAAGAGGACAAAAAACCACTGGGAGGCTCTCCGGTTGTGAGGATTATGGAGGGTGAAGATAAAACCTTCAGCCAAACCAGCCAGATGGATGTTGACGTTGAAAAATGGCTTTCTGGCTCAGAGTATACTTGCAGAGTTACCCAAAATACAGATTCAAAAGAGCTCTCCATCAGCATTTGTTCGAGTAAGTTGGAGTCAGCATGATTGGTTTACATGGAATTAGATTTTTAAGAAGTATTTTTGTCCATGCTTGTCTTGAGTTTTCAGTAAGAGATGACAAAGTGTGCATGTAGTTTGCGCACATATAATATTAACATTTAAAAGATCGTAGTTCCAAATTCCTCTCTGTTCTCTCACGGGAGATAGCGGCCCTCTAAGGTGTAAGATCACATTTGTGATTATAATGTTCTTAACTGAACATTCTAATGCGGATGTAACAAGCAATACAGGTATTTGAGAGCAATGGAGTTTACATTACACAAAACATTTCAAAAAACAGGAGCAAAGTTTGTTTTGGATCTTGAATGACAGTGTGATAACAAAGCAAAAAAACTATATTGACATCAAAAAGTTAGTTTGACTTCCAGGTCATCAAGTAATATTAGATGTTTCCAATTATGGTTATGGTGTGTAGGATTTAGTTAATTCCGGCACACATTGATATCCCTGCTCTTATTATGTCAACTTGTTGGTCCAAAGAACTTTCTCAAGAAAGTCTTTGGACTGTGAAACTTTTTTGTATGAAAAAAATTGTGTATGCATATGGTTTTATTCCAAACATTGCTTAATGTTGGGGGACTTTATTTCCACAACTACATGAAAGGACTAAATTGAAACAGTATGCTTGCTGATCATCTTCTGCATGGCATAATTTAGGATAAGGAATTTAAGAATTACATCCTGAAACTGCCTTCCTTTAAATGCCTTCAACTGCAATAATTTGTTTATCTGACCTGTGGTCTCTTCGGCTTGCTCTTGCAGTGACTCCACCCTCATCTCAGACAGCAGAGCTCTTCCTGATTGGTCCCCCACTCCAGGAGACACGGACGCAGGAAGGCCTTCCTTTCGTCTGTCTGCTGGTTGGCTTTGATACAAGCTACTTCACCGTCACCTGGAAGGTGAACGGGACAAACCGTCAGACGAGCATGCCGATCAGGAATGACAACGGAACGGAAACCGTGCGCAGCACGTTCAATGCCAAGAGCCGCGTCTGGAGTGCAGGCTCTCGAATCACCTGTGAGGCCAGGCACTTGTGCTCTGACAAGCCCTTAGAGAGGCATCTGGTGAAAGCTAAAGGTGAGTTTCTTCCCGACAGTCAGCCTTCGTCAAACCATTAAAAAAGACCAACGACAAATTGCCATAACAAATTAAATTTGTAATTTTTGTTGTTGTTGTTGTCGTCTATTTTTGGCTCTAGATCCCAGGCCACCCGCAGTTAAGATCATGGCCCCTTTTGACTCAGAACTGGTGAAATCAGGCAATGCCACCCTACTCTGTGTGGTGTCGGATTTCTTCCCCTCCCAAGCGGAGGTACACTGGGAGCTGAATGGGGAGCGGCTTCCGCCGTCCCGCTACACCAGCAGCCCACCGCTCAGGATCTCAGGAAGCAGCAGCTATGTGATGCACAGTTGGCTGCAGGTGTCTGAGTCTGACCAGGCAGAGAAAGAGTACTCCTGTGTGGTCAGGCATGAGTCATCAGAGAAGCCAGTAAACCACACCATCTCTAATGTGTTTGGTACGTAAATCTACTCTGTGTGTGTGTGTGTGTGTGTGTGTGTGTGTGAGGGTTGGGGGTTGGGGCAGGGTAGAGCCATATAGCCAAGAGTGTATTTCATCAGTTAATTATGAACTAAACTTGGGGAAAATGTTACAGCTAACATACAGTGCAATCAATATGACTACTGAGGCAGACAGTGGTTCTCAAGACACAGGGATTCCTGGCAAATCTTCAACATGAACTAGTGCTTTCACTACTACTTCAGATTGAAACTGAGGGATCGGTCGAATTCATAACAGGCTTTTTTAGACATAAGGTAAGGCTGGTTTGGGTAGGGGAGCACTGGCTTAGAGAATTTTAGGCAGACCCAGATTGTGACCATTTAAGTGAGGGAAATTGGACTGGTCAGAATGTTTTAGGGTAACCTTGTCCAGATGGATTGGGCCCCTCTCTCCAGTTTTCAGATTGTTAAGCCTGCAAAATAGTAATAAGATCCAGCATCCAGTTTAACGTTCTCAAGTGGATTCAGTACTGAATTTTGGGCCTGTGAAATACAGCACCCTATATCCATACATTTTATACCCCCCTAGCCATCTCCCCGCCCCAAGCCGCCCTGCTGCAGTTCTCCAAGGGACTAATCTGCCTGGTCCACGGGTTCAGTCCGGCCGCCATCAACGTCACCCGGGTCCTGAATGGCAGGACAGAGCTGCTGGAGTCCAACACCAGCGATGTGTCCAGAGGAGCCGATGGGAGGTTCTCGCTCTGGAGCCACCTGCAGGTTTCCTGGGAAACTGGGGCCATTTACACCTGTAGGGTGGCCCATGTCACAAAGACTCTGAACCTCAGTAAGAGCCAGCCAGGTACGGCCATCAGCTCTTGGTAATCAATCTCCATGATCAGTTTCCTTATTGTCTTTCACAATCAAGCAATATGGGGGTGCGTGACCCTATTCCTGCCCATATCTTTCACACTGTCACACATACATACCTCTTATGTCTCTCATTAGACTCAGAGTATATGACAGCCGTGTAGCATAGTGTTATGTAGCCTAGGAAAAGGTACTTAAACTGAATTGCTTCAGTGAATATCCAGCTGTATAAATGCTTTATATGTAAAGTATAAATAAGATAATCTACTAGATGTAAATATATGGTTAGCCTTACGTTATATCATCAATATATGGATCATAGCTGCTCTTGTTGACTGATCAGTCTGTCTTGTTTCTTTTTCTCGCTCCTGCAGAAATCAGCACAGAGAATGAGTACTTCAATGAAAACACACATGACCCATCGTCAGTAGACAGCCCTGAGGAAATCTGGAACACTGTCTATGCCTTCGTCATCCTCTTCCTCGTCACTCTACTCTACAGCATCATTTCTACTTTAGTATTGGTAAGGATGAGGCCATTTAATCCAGAAAGGCAATAATGACCAGTTCACCCCGGCCCAAATGCATTTGTAGAAAATCATGATTCAGGGAACATTACAGTCCAAGAGTTATTTTTGTTGTGTGCGTTTGGATATTTGATTCAAATGTTATTTCATATTTGTTTTATTTTAGTTGTTGTAGTTGTAGTTGTAGTAGTAGTAGTAGTAGTAGCAGTAGCAGTAGCAGTAGTAGTAGTAGTAGCAGTAGTAGCAGTCGCAGCAGCAGCAGTAGTAGGTAGTAGCAGCGGTAGTCGTAATACAAAAATGGTGCCATTGTAGTATTTCTGACTTATTATGCTTCTTTTTTACAGATAAAATGACAAGATGACATTCTACGTTAATTACATTTTTAATGGTGAAAATCAACTTTTTGGATTTTGGAAGCCGCTGTCACTAAGACATTATTCAGTTGTACTTTTTTTTTGTTTTTTTTGTTTCAAGCTTCCCTTTAATTAGTCGCTATTCTCCAGTTTGCCTAGCTCTGCTTTTTAGTTATTTTACAACCTTAATTGTCTTGTTTAGAGATGAACTAATCAGGGTTACGGGAGTGTCTGTCAAAGGAATTATACTAATCACATTACATTATCAAATGCTAAATTATTTAGGGCTTGGTGGCTTTATTTTACTCAAGTAGTTTTAAGCCAATTTAAATGTTTTAATTAAAGAACCTTCATGAATGTGCAGGCCTGTCCTAGGCTGGATTTAACCAAAATAAAGTACAGCATTACACTGGTACAAGTCATCAATTTACTCTGGGGAACAACACTGACACCAGTATGAGTAATTAATCAAGTGCTCAGTGAGACTTGTGTTACACCAACACTGTCAACCAATGGTCCCAGCGACTGACACATTGTACCCATTATCATTTCAATGAAGAATTCACCCAGAAATCGAAGTGCATTTGTCTGTAGACATCTATAATACGAGCCCAAAACATAATAGGCTACATGTATAACCCTTGACAAGTCAGCACTCCAAAAGCATTGCCTGATGATGTAAGCGGGAATGATGTAACCAATGATGTAATACTACTATTCGTATTAAGTAGCCTATTATATGTGATTCTCTTTCATGGAACGACATCCAGGGTATTTAACAGCTAGATATCCTGGTTCCGATAGGTCACTTCAAGACCTTACTATTTTTTATTTTTTATTTTTTACACTGTATATCCAATTTTGTACTTTACCTTATTTTTCAGTACTGTATTGTATTGAAAAAGAGACCATGGTCTCAACGGGGTTTCCCTGGTTATATAACGATAATAATAAATGTGTGTACTGGCATGCAAGCTCTCGGCGACTTTTCATTATCTTTGCCATTTCTACGGTGATCGTCTATTCCTGTGCGTGCACTTCGCCTCTGTCCGTAAAGCAATTTGTCGTGTCAGTAAGACGCTCCTATCTTTGAAACATTATCTTGAAAGGGGGCGCACACAGCCATTTCCGTGCTTCCCTCGCCGCAAGCTCCCATAGTTCATTGCAGGTCCCCAACTGAGCTGCACAGTAATACATGCAGCAGCAGCTGTCCTTGGAGGATGCACTCGGAAAGGCGCGCCAAACCAAACTGACCGAAGGTACTGCAGCGATTGGATTAGGGGACAATTGTTTAAAAAAAAAAAGCAATAATATACTCTCTGGTTTAATAAATACTGGGTCATCTGTGTGTATCCATCTTGGGGGGGGGGAATGGTTGAAATGGCAATAAAAACAATCTAATGTTAAGGTCCCTCACACCGATAATAAATCTACCATTTTAATAATGGTAAAGTCAGCTTCTACAGAAATGTAATACTTTATGTGGAATTAACACGTGACAAAATATGAGTTTAATATATCAGTTTAACTGAGACAGAGATACAGAAAAAAAAATCAGTCAAGAGCGCAGAACTCCACCCTCCTCGCCACCATTATTAGAAAATATTTTTGAACAAATATGGAGAGCCAATATATTGCCATTTTTTATTCGTCGTCGATTGTTCTGATAATATTTTCAGCATTTAACAACACATACCATCGATTTCAAGACATAACACTAAATTATCTGTAAAAATAAGATTAATTGTATTTTCACATAAAGAAATGTTTTGAAATACATAAATATATTGAAGAACATACTAATTATAGCCACCTTTGTCTCAGAGGGATGTCTATAAAAATAACTAACCATAAGTGCCATGTACTGGAAAGCATATTGGAGTGCCAAAAACCCAGATATATTATTCAGTATTATGGTATATTTTTCAATTATGGTAATATATTTCCATTGCATAATGGTATAAAAGATTCTGAGGTATGGCAGGGTCCCATACATCCATGTAATTTTGGCAAAGCTGTATGGTTACTCAGGACATGCAGCCATTCTCCATAAGTTCAGAGGTGACCATCTCCAGCTGGGCGCACCTCTTCGCGAGCTCTGTGTCACTCCTGCATTCAGTGACTGTCGGCCATGGCTCCACCCAGCTCCTCTTCCCGAGGGTGTAGGTGTACCTGAGAGAGGAAGGGCAGTCTCTCAGACAGTACGGTGGTTCAACCTAACGCCTCTCTACTTGAACCCGTGTTAAGTCCAACATATTTTTCAACAAGACATCAAGACTCAAAATGTGCTCTACCAAACGAATGAGCTGGTCATTAAAGGGTTAAGGAAACTCTGAATGATACAAAGTCACTACAAACTCAATGTTATGGAGTTCTCTCTAGAATTAACAGAGATGATGCAGATACACTTAAAACATTTTCATTTAACGCTCATTTTAAAGTGCCAAAAATTTGATCATGTTGCCATTCTACAGAGCAATTTCCAAATCACCCACCACAGCCCCCTTCTAAAAGTATGTGGATGTTTTCACTCAAGTGAGATTACAAGTTACAATTCAACAATTCAGCAGATGCTTTCCCCCAAAGCGACTTACAGAAGGTGCATTGATCATGGCTGGAAAACCACCAGTAAAGTTTGAGTCAAAGCAGTGAAATCGTGTACAGTACAAGTGACACTGACAGCGAGCGGCCTCAGAGCCGTTTGGGGAAGCACTACCAGCATTGCGTTCCTTGGTTAACTCTGAACTCTGAGACAACCCCCCCCCCATTCCATCATTCAGCTCACCTGTTGGTGGAGCTGTCCTGATGCCAGATATCCTCTGGAGGCCCCATAATGAGGTACTCCTTTCCCTCCTGGAGGCCCAGACCCCCACGACACCCCGAGTGTAAGATAAAGACTCTTCTGTCAGATGCTTGGAGACCCTCATCCTTTCCTGTCACACAGAGAGCAGATGGGGGGGAGGGGGAGCGGTCAGTACAACTCAAAGTCAAATGGCTGAGGTAATGACAGCACAAAACTAAACAAAAACAAACAGAGAAAACTACAGAGCAGACAGGATCGGCACCACAATGTATTCACCATACACAGCATTTCATCATGTGCAGCGATTCATAAAAATCACATTAATGTTTCATGACAGGCATTTAGCAGGCGCTCTTATCCAGAGCGACTTACACAACTTTTTAGCTTTTTTTTTAACATATTATCCATTTATATCGCTGGATATACACTGAAGCGATTCAGGTTAAGTACCTTGCTCAAGGGTACAACGGCAGTGTCCTACCAGGGAATCGAACCTGCAACCTTTCGGTTACAAGGCCAGTTCCTTAACCATTATACTACACTGCCGCTTCAGTGCAGTTTATCCTTCCGAGTTGCTCCGTTTCCTTCAAGCTACGCTGCAAAAGCAAGGTCTTACTGTGACAGGCTTGGCATGCAGTGGATTTGAAACAATTTTAGGGACTCGCACAGTTTTGGCCTCAACAACTTTATAAAGACAGGATTCGACGGAGGAGGACTGACATACTGTACCTTCCTTTATGACCAATAGGATTTCCATCTCATATCGGTCATACTGGCTCCTGCTGATTTTAGAGACTTTAACTTTGTACACTGTAACACAGAGAAAATCAACGATGATAAAACCCCAAAATATGGTCACATTACAATATTATTATATTAATCAGAATGTTTCTTGAAAAGAGGGGGTATATTTATTATTATATAATAACACACGATGAGCAACCATAAAGTTATGGTGATGAAAAGGGACACTCATACTCTCGTAGCTCCACATCATTAAACACCATCAGACTTGTCTGGAAGCATTTAACAACAGTTTGCAAACTATCACTCTTCTTCACCAGCACCACAATCATTAAATTATCAGATATCTTTTTTTGTATATTTTGGATATTCATGTTCTGTTGGTGAGCGGGCAGCTTTTTGGAAACCAGGGTCACGCGTGGCATACCGTGATAGATTCCGGAACAGGCTTTATCCACACGCGTGAAGGTATCCACAGGCTGGCTCCATGTCTTAGCGACGGCACAGTTCCCTGTGATGAGGGGCGATGAGCGGGGGAGAGTGATACAGAGGGGTTACTGTGGTTGAGATGGCCTCAGACACCAACCTGTGAATCTATGCGTGTGTAACGTAATAAAACAGCCAACGATTGTAATCGAATACTCCGTGAAACATGATCGTTAAAACTCACTCAATTTACTTTAAAACGTGAACTCTTAAACTCAAAGGTGTAATAAAAAAAATTGTGAATTGTAAATAAAATGCAGAAATTGCACATACACATAGGCATACAAACAGCACACACACACACACACACACACACACAGACATAGCCACACCCACCCTCAGCACAGTGACAGGTGTCATTGCTGCAGATCTTGTGTAGCTCGGCCTGCTCCTTCACTGGGTTGTAGAACTTGTTGCAGCGGTGGTCTGAGCAGAGAGTCCATAACAACACTAATGTTACCATGGATACCACACACAGGCCGCTCACCATTCACATGGGTTGGATTCAATCACCATTTGTCTCTAATTTTTTTAATTAATTCAATTTCCTTTTTTTTTTTCCACAAACACAATTAGGCACATTCAGAGTTCAACAAATGATTCATAAAGAGTAAAATGTTTATTTATTAGCAAGTTAATGGAAAGGATGCGGCAAGACTGACTCAAGGTTATATCCTCCAGAAGAAAAGACACTCCAGTAAGGTCACAAAACTCATCACCTTGAGATGACCCCTGCTGACCCAGGTAAGAGAGCGCTGATTTGACCCAGGGAGAGAACTGTAATTTTACCTGGGTTGTAATATTCATAGACGGTGACTGAGGACGGCTGAATCAGCCCCACTTTGAACTTCTGCTGCAGCCGGAAGGAGACGCTCTCCGTCTCTTTGTTCGACACCTGTGAAAGCACAGCATTAGCACAGTTGACCTGTGAAGGTTCAGCATTAGCACAGTTGACCTGTGAAGGTCCAGCATTAGCATATATTAACCTGTAAAGGTCAAGCATTAATACAATAGACCTGTGAAGGTCAAGCTTTAGCACAGTTGACCTGTGAAGGTCAAGCTTTAGCACAGGTCACCTGTGAAGGCACATCATTAGCACAGTTGACCTGTGAAGGCACAGCATTAGCACAGTTGATCTCACTCAATCGGTTTTCACGCTGAAGCACTGAGACTAAATCCTCACTTCCAGTTTGACCAAAAATGTATACTAAAGATCAACAAATGTCACTACTGCAATATAGCAAGGGAACAAACTGTGTACTTGCTGTGATGGACAAACACAGGATTTATTTCAAGGTTGGATTCACGAAGTATGAAAACACCACTTTCAGATGAAACACAGATCGTTTAGATGAGGTTCATTAAGAACAAGCAGAGCGTGTATTTCCAGTCAGAGTATTGAGCTGGAGTCCACAGAGAGCAAACATATGGAGTCAAACTTATGCCAAAATTGTACGCGTAAAAAAAATTGTAGATGTGGAAATATTTCTCGTGATCAAAAAAAATAAAATCAAACGCATTTTTCCCAATTGTAAACGAAAAAGTTGTTTTTTCTCACTCATGTTTACGATTTATTTTTTTACGAGTACGATTTCATTTTTTACGATTACGATTCTGTTTTTCACATATAATGAAAACTCATTTAAGTGGAAGAATCAAAAATAGGATTTGTATTATGAACTGAATCGCAATAGATTCTCTGCAATCGAAATATTGGTAAGAATTAAGCTATACATTTATATTAATGCAAACTCAGCTGTTTTTTTTTTTTAATGGGACCCCGGCAAAATCTGCAGGGATATATTTGCAGTAAGGGAAAAAAAGCGTCGTTATTTTTTTCAACGACTTTTTCAACGACTTTTTTCATAACGGTATGTTAGGCGCTGCCAAGGCCGGCGTAGCGGCTCTAACCCACACACCTTCAGTCCGAGAGACAGAAATCATTCAGATCAGAACAAGGCGGCGTGGAGAGAGGAGCCCAACCCACCACATTATTGCAGATTGAGTAGATCGCGGCCGCGATGAATAGTGGTGGGCGGAGAAGGTTCAAGATTTAATTTCAGTTTTTTTCATTTTCGCCCTTCCCGAAGGAGACGGACGGACCCCGTTGTTTATGGCATGTAAAAAATTACATGAGGAGCAACAGCGGGGACACTCGAAATAGTAACCCGGCTTTTTTGTCGATTAACTCTGTAAATCACTTTGAATAAAACATCGAATTTCAAAACGCTTGTTAATTCTAATCTAGTAGGATATGGCTGCGCGGGCATGTGTTGCGTGATGTGGAAATTAGAGAAGCAATGATATAGCAGCGATGGTATTAGAGAATATTTGGATATAACACTACCTAAGCTACCCCAGTCAAAAATTCCTGGCGCCGCCCATAATGACAATGAAATAGGGGGGGGGGGGGTTTGAGAGAGCCCCACCAAGGAGAACTGGCACCAGCCGCCACTGCATAGCAGGATGATAACCTACTGTTGTACTATATAAAAATATTTGCCCCCTCGCCATTTTTAACTGCCCCCCTCAGTCACTGTATCGTGGCGCCGGGCCTGGTTCCAGGCAATTCAAATACCCTGTACAATTAGCGGAGACAGGTGAGATGCACTACAGGCTAAAGTAAGCGTCTCGGTCAGTATGAATGCAGAGATGCTCGGTTATTGAAATATCAACGGCCTTATTGCGTACATTATTTCTTTATTGTCTCCTTTTTCTTATTATACATTGAAGGACTAACAAGCTCACCACTAACTCAATGAGCATTAGATATCCAAGCTCACCACTAACTCGACGAGCATTAGATATACAAGCTCCCCACTGACTAACTCAACCAGCATTAGATATCCAAGCTCACCACTAACTCAACCAGCATTATATATCCAAGCTCACCACTGACTAACTCAACCAGCATTAGATATCCAAGCTCACCACTAACTCAACCAGCATTAGATATGCAAGCTCACCACTAACTCAACCAGCATTACATAACCAAGCTCACCACTGACTAACTCAACCAGCATTAGATATCCAAGCTCACCACTAACTCAACCAGCATTAGACATGCAAGCTCACCACTAACTCAACCAGCATTACATAACCAAGCTCACCACTGACTAACTCAACCAGCATTACATATCCAAGCTCACCACTAACTCAACCAGCATTAGATATCCAAGCTCACCACTAACTCAATCAGCATTAGATATCCAAGCTCACCACTAACTCAACCAGCATTAGATATCCAAGCTCACCACTAACTCAACCAGCATTAGATATCCAAGCGCACCACTAACTCAACCAGCATTAGATATCCAAGCTCACCACTAACTCAACCAGCATTAGATATCCAAGCTCACCACTAACTCAACCAGCATTAGATATCCAAGCGTCGGGAAGCAAGATCGCTATTATGTCACCTCCCCACTATTTAACATCAGCCTGAAAGTTAATTCAACCACGGGGCATCGTACCAATGACCGAGTGACCAAAAAAGTCGCCCCCCTTCCCTTCACCCCGCCTCCACGTCAAAATCATGTCAAAACCCCAATCGCGAGAAAAACAGAATCGTATTCGTAAAAAATTGAATCGTACTCCTAAAAAATTGAATCGTAAACATGAGCGAGAAAAAACAATTGCAATTTAAATTTTTATATTTGTGAACAACTTTTTCGTTTACAATTCAGAACAATGCGTTTGATTAAATGTTTTTTTTTTTGACCACGAGAAACATTTCTACATTTTTTACGCTGATTCTTTTTTACGCGGGCAATACTTTAGGGCAATCAATTTGACTCCATACAGTGTGTAAAAATGTGGTCATAACTTCATGTGCCTTATTCTGAAACTACATAATGAATCAACAATCAATCATTTGGCAGATGCTTTTATACAAAGCGATGTATAATAAGTGCATATTGTAGGTCATTGAAGCAACTATAAAGCAGATCTGAGCACAAAGCACAACTTTCTCGTAACATAGGAGCTACCCCCAGTAATGAACATTTAATATAGTACACAAGTACAAGTACTGTGGAATTGGTCCTAGATTGGTAGGTTAGTCGAGGTGGAGTCTGAAAAAGTGCGTCTTCAGACCACAGCGGAAAACAAGCAGTGTTTGAGCCGAGTGTAGAGGAGCGGGGAGTTCGTTCCCCTTCTGGGGAGCTAGGGTGTAATCAATAAGCGTCGTTACTGATCTAAATCCCACAGTAATGCTGGTGGAAGCAGTCTGTTGTTTTTAATTATCATCCAGGAGGGGGCAGCAGTGCTCCTGTAATGGCTGTTCTGAATTTATTTTGTTTTTCTCCTTCCTCCAATCCCAAGAGATTTAAACAAATTCAGCCCAAAGTATTTTCTATAAAAGCCAAATAAGATTCTCCTCCCAACACAGGAGCATCACCTGTTAGACAGAGAGGGAGATCTGTGTGTGACAATGGGAGCTATTGTAGCATTAGCAGTGTTGCTGGGAACTTTATCTTGTAAGTGACCATGCTGTATTGATATTTGTATTTTAATTTAAATTATTCTGTGAAATCTTCCAAAAATGTACCTTTAATTAATAAAATAAGTTTATTTATTTGAGCTGTTTGTTTGCATAATAACATTGCTTACTGATATACTCACAAATGTGTTTTATTTCTGTCGCTACAGATGGTCACTGTGTTGAACTCACACAACCAGGCTCTATGGTTGTAAAACCAGGACAGTCTCTGACCATCTCCTGTAAAGTCTCATATTCAGTTAGCAGCTATCATACAGCCTGGATCCGACAGCCTGCAGGGAAAGCTCTGGAGTGGATTGGCATTATATACAATGATGGAAGCACTGCTTATAAAGATTCACTAAAGAGCAAGTTCAGCATCTCCAGAGATACCTCCAGCAGCTCAGTGTCTTTACAAGGGAGCAGCCTGCTGACTGGAGACACAGCTGTGTATTACTGTGCCCGATACACACAGTGCAGCAAAGCCACACCAGAGCTGTACAAAAACACATCATACTGAGAGTCACCGCTCAACACAAACTGAATTATAATGAGCAGCAGTGTTCACCATATCAGGACATGTAATTAAATATTCGCTGAAAAAAAGTGAATAACTATAAAAAAGCTGTTTTTATGTAATAAGGATAAATTCTTCATTACTTGAAATAACTTTTCAGGAACAAAACAATCATCACTTTCAGTTCCAGTATTCCATGTAACAAATGTCTCACTGGTAATATTTACTAAAAATAAAAGTGGTCGCAACAGTCAACACTCATAATTTACAAAATAAATATCATATTCAAAAACAGTATCTTAAATATTTGTATGTTTCAAGCAGTGAAAAATGGGACATTATTTAAAGAGTGATTTTAGGCAGGTTCCCTGCATCTCTGCTGATGGTGCTGGCAGCTGCATCCTGTGAGTTTCTGTTTGTGTCCAACTGTGTAAAACCAGAGACCCCTCCCCCCACCCCCACTATTACAAATAAATAAATAAATACAATAATAGGCTTCTGCCTACTACCACACAGTCTTGGATTTTTTATGTGTTGAGCTAATATGTTGTGACATTCATAATTTTTTTTGTTTAAAGTGTCCATTCAGAAATGACAGGAATAGTTTTCTAAAGTTCACTGTGACCTTCAACTTCAGTCATTACAATAGAAATGCAAATGCATCTGTGGTAGGGGGGCGTGGTTTTAGGCGCAGCTAGCAAGAGAGAGAGTGAACGCGGGTGGTTTAGGGAGCCGACACAGCTGTCGGCAATCGGGCAATTGATGACGATTGATTATAGGATTGTTGTTGTTAATTAACCAATTGCCTTGATTGTTCAACAGTGAGCCTGAGGTCTTCAAAAGGCGCTGGGACAGAAGAGGAAATAGCTAGGAATTGCGAGTGTGTGTGTTTTAAGCAATAAAACACACAGTTCCCTGAAATCTCTGACTCTGACTGGTTATTTACGAGCGGTATAGCTCACTTCGCCACAGCATCATAAAACCAATGCATTGCATTCTTGGTTCAGTTAGACCTGAGTCAGTTATTTGAAATATTGTAAGCCCTAATATTGTATAATAACATATAATGCACCAAATTTACACAATTAAAATTAGAGAGAAGTACAGATTTCCAACAATTTGAAAAGTGATATTGATGTTCATCCACATTCAGTGCAAAATTCTTTGTTTATATCATTGTTTATTGTGTTTAATAAATTTTAATTGATCTGAAATTTTTATATTAAAGCATTTCAATAATGTGAAATTATGTATGAAAAAAACTGAAACTTGACTTAGTTTCTTCATTGCATGATAATTCTAAATGCACATATTTTAGGAAAAAATTATGTCCAGACAAAAAACATTTTCTGTAATAAAATGTATCCAAAATGTAATATTTGTTGAAAATTCTAAGCATTATATATGTTCAAGATCTAAGCATTTATATAAACACTACACTTGTACAGTTGAATGGGAATTCTCATGAGAGGCAGTTATGTAAATCTTACACGCCCCCTTGTTCTATTAAATACAGAAATTGCACTGGGTTCCACAGGTTCCTAACAAAGGCCTGCAGTGGGTTGGATACTACAGCAGATCTTCTGACAGTCGTTTCTAAGTAACAGAAGATTCAGACAACAGCATTGCGTACTTAGACATCACAGATCTCCAGTCCTCAGACACGGCTGTGTATTACTGTGCCTGACAGCCATAGTGAGAGAGTTTACGGCCCTGATGTACAAAAACCCTCCACAGATGATTGAACAGGCAATATGTGAACAGCTGTGCTGTGTGGCCTCATTTCATCACACAAGATGTTTCCTGATATTCGTTTTGTCCTGTATTTCTAACAAAGCTACATCACAAATTTATATTACAGAATTATACAAGGACGATTAAATTTATTTAATAAAAACAATAAATACAGGAAATGCAACCTAATTATACATTCAATTATTATCTCTTATTTGAGATAAAGAGCCGTTTCTAAATTAGCAATAACTTGAAAAACAAGTGAAAGTTTGTACAAAAAAGTCACCAATGACCAAAAATCTTTAACTTGATCACACAACAGGGAACTAGATTTAGGAAAGGGAATATGTTTTGTAACCAATGTACGAATTTTTTTTAATGAGGTGCTGACCTAAGGGCATATTATCTTAATGATCTTAAAGGTCGCCAACGTTTCGGCAGCAAGCTGCCTTCGTCAGGGTTCTTTTCATGCCAAGTATGATTGTGTGACAAATACAGAAGGAACAGACAATGAATTACACCTGTAGCAAATTAGCAACACCAGTGATTATTTGCAAAACACTCACAATGATATTTAAACTAAAATTAGTTGACGATCTGGATAAAGGTACTGCTGTATGATCTACAGCTCTGACTGCTCTATTTAAACAGAGTGTGATCTGCCCTCCCAGTGAGGAGGAGTTCATGCAAACTCTGAGCTCTTCCTTCTACAATTACCTCTCTGCACTGAGGGAGGAGGGACTGTTGTGAGAGACTTACTGTAAGACTGCAGTCAAAGACTTCCACCATGACTGTTATAACCAGCCTGCTTCTGATCTCAGTATTCTTTACAAGTATGATTTAATTAAGTGACCATTCATTTTGTTTTGAATGTTATTTTGTGAGGTTGTGGATTGTGATTACTAATACTTTCTTAATTCTACAGGTGTTAAATGTCAGACACTGACTGAGTCTGAACCAGCAGTTAAAAAGCCTGGAGAATCCCACAAACTGACCTGTACAGCCTCTGGGTTCACATTCAGCAGCTACTGGATGGGCTGGATCAGACAGGCTCCTGGGAAGGGACTGGAGTGGATCTCAATCATTGAATATGACAGTGATAGAAAATTTTACTCCAAGTCTGTTCAGGGAAGATTCACAAATAGCAGAGACAACAGCAAGAACCAGCTGTATTTACAGATGAACAGCCTGACAGCTGAAGACACTGCTGTGTATTACTGTGCCAGAGACACACAGTGAGAGAGAGTGAGGGGAGACCCGTACAACAAACTCTTCCTGTTTATCATACAGAGCTACAGTTGTGAACCGGACATAAAAGATTAATTAAATAACAATACAAGTCTGAGTCTTATACAAGTCTTAACTCTCAACAATAAACTCTTACCACAACAGTCCTTCGGGAATTCATTCTGTTTATATTAATCCTACAGCAAAGAACAGAGAGTAAAAATGCCTGAATATTAAAAAGTTCACTTGTTTTATTGGTGTATGTGAGGGAAAGACATTATTAATTTAGAAAGATTTGCACATTTTATTCCACGACCTGTTTCTAACTAAACATATACTTTATGTAGTATACACTGTGATGGTTCGGTTAGTACGATTTTAATGGCGTTCGACTCTTTTACTAAAAGTCGAAACCCGAGGGAAACGACCACTAATATCTCCTGAAGAGATTATGTAGATAAATAAATGAACCAAAAAATAAAGACTTCCTCCTGTGGGAGAGTATCCCAAAACCAAGAAAAACACAAATGTCAGGAGAAAGCAGACCGCATATAAATAACGGCGAGCACTAAACTCAATAAGGAAATAATAAATTACTACAACGGCTTCCAAGCCTGAAACGAGAAAGGGCCAAAGCCTAAATTCCCAGATAATGATCACGGAGTGCTACGTGTTTAGCTCCCATCTCCGATCACATAAGGGAAATAGAAAAGTCAGGAAAAGACCAAAACAAACTTTCCTAAAATTCCTTAAAGAGAGAAACAAACGCTTCTACAGAACAAATAATCTGAAGAGTGAACCTAAAGGTTGTCAGCGCTCATGTGAGAAGGTAATACTCACACAAAGAGGTGCTGGGATTCTATTTAATTTATAGGCTTCCCACACCAGATACCAATACGCAATTAGCGCGCCTAGGCAGTACCAATTAGCATTGGCTGGAGCCTATTAACTCCAAAGCCATAGGAAGCACAAACCCTGCCTTCAAGGAAAAATGCTTGAGTGAAGGCAGGGGAAAACACTGTACCATGACAGGACCCCCTCCTCAAGGGACAGCGCCTGAGGTCCCCTGAGCCCCCCGTTGATGAAACTCTGAAATTAACTCAGGATCTAAAATATCCCTAGAAGGAACCCAGCAACGTTCTTCTGGGCCGTAACCCTGCCAATCCACCAAAAACTGCATCCCCCTGCCCACCCGTCTCTCCGCCAATATGCGCCGAACTGTATACACAGGACCGCCATCAATGATTCGTGGCGGCGGCGGCGGCTTGTCTGGAGGTGCCAACACACTAGTGCTGACTGGTTTAAGACGCGAAACGTGGAATGTGGGATGAATCCTCATAGACCGAGGAAGTTCCAGTCGAACTGTAACAGGGTTAATTTTCCTTATAATTTTGAATGGTCCCACAAACCGTGGAGCGAGTTTCCGAGATTCAACCCTTAGTGGAAGATCTCGCGTAGAGAGCCAGACTCGCTGACCAACGCGATAAGAGGGCGCATGACGGCGCTTCTTATCCGCCAAATCCTTTTGCCTCATTGAAGCTCGCAAAAGTGAAGAACGGACTTTCCTCCAAACCGTTCTACACTTTTTAATAAAACGGTTAACTGACGGAACCTCAGTGTCTACCTCCAAATCCGGGAAAAGCGGAGGTTGGTAACCCATCTGGGCCTCAAAAGGTGAGCGGCCGGTGGAGGCATTACTTAAGGAATTGTGGGCGTATTCTGCCCAAGGGAGGACCCGGCTCCAAGATGCCGGATTGTCTGCTACTAAGCAACGAAGCGTGTTCTCTAAGGACTGATTAGTCCTTTCCGTTTGCCCATTAGTCTCAGGGTGAAAACCTGATGATAGGCTCACCGATGCCCCTAATTGTTTACAAAAAGACTGCCAGAACCGAGCGGTGAACTGGGGTCCCCGATCAGAAACGACATCCTGGGGTATGCCATGTAGCCTAAAAACATGATTGATCATCAATTGGGCCGTCTCCCGTGCAGATGGTAACTTTGGCAATGCAACAAAATGAGCCGCCTTAGAAAACCGATCAACTATGACTAGAATGACAGAATTACCATCAGAGATAGGCAATCCAGTAATAAAATCTAACGCCACATGACTCCAAGGCCGTTTAGGGATAGGCAATGGCCTTAAGAGGCCAGCAGGCGAGAGATGAGATTTTTATTGCGAGAACAAACTGAACACGCTGCAACAAACTCCCGCACATCCCTGTCTAACCCAGGCCACCAAAACCTTCGGGAAAGAAATTCTCTAGTGCGCTGAGCCCCCGGATGACCTGTCAACTTGGATGTGTGTGCCCATTCCAGAACACGAGACCGAACCTGAACAGGGACAAACAAGCAGTTAGGCGGACCTCCTCCAGGACCTGGATCAGTGGCTAATGCATTCCGGACCGCCGCCTCAATGCCCCACAAAACCGGAGCCAGAATTCTGTTCTCCGGAATAACCGCCCCCGGGGCAGCTTCCTCATCCATGTGGTTGAACAAGCGAGATAAGGCATCTGGCTTAGTGTTCTTAGATCCTGGACGATACGTCAAGGTGTAATTGAATCGATTAAAGAACATCGCCCACCGTGCTTGTCTTGCATTTCGCCTCTTAGTTTGCTGGATGTATAGCAGATTTTTGTGGTCAGTCCATACCACAAAGGGGTGTTCTGCTCCTTCCAACCAATGACGCCACTCATCTAGCGCCAGCTTTATGGCCAACAACTCTCGATCCCCAACGTCGTAATTCCTCTCGGCAGGTGCCAACGATCGAGAAAAATATGCGCATGGGTGTAGGGCCTTATCATGCTGAGAGTGCTGAGAGAGAATGGCGCCCACCCCTAACTCGGAAGCATCAACCTCGACCACAAAGGGGAGGGATGGGTCGGGGTGAATAAGTACTGGTTCAGAGCTAAATCTTTTCTTTAGCTCCTCAAACGCCTTGTCCGCATCTGGGTTCCAGAAGAACCGAGTAACCTGTTCCTTCTTAGTTAAGTTGATGATTGGGGCAGCAATAGCACTAAAATTATGAATGAATCGCCGATAAAAATTGGCGAACCCCAAGAACCGCTGCACTTCCTTCACAGATTGCGGAGTGGGCCACTTGAGGACCGCCGCCACTTTGTCGGGATCCATATGCACTGTGCCCTCAGAGATGATAAAACCCAAGAAGGTGACTGTTTTGGCGTGAAAAAGACATTTCTCCGCCTTAACGAAAAGACGTGCATCCAACAGAGCCTGTAAAACCTGCCGCACATGATTCTTATGTTCACTGAGAGATGAAGAAAAAATTAAGATGTCGTCCAAATAAACAAATACAAATTTTTCCAACATCTCCCGTAGTACATCATTGACGAATGCTTGGAAGACGGAGGGGGCATTAGCAAGGCCGAATGGCATTACGAGATATTCGTAGTGACCGTCGTGGGTGTTAAATGCGGTCTTCCATTCATCCCCCTCTCGTATCCTAATGAGATTGTATGCGTTCCTAAGATCCAATTTTGTGAAAAATGATGCCCCTTGGAGACGCTCAAATGCTGAATTCATCAGCGGAAGTGGGTACCTGTTTTTAATAGTCATACCATTAAGCCCCCTATAGTCAATACATGGCCGTAAGCTGCCATCTTTCTTACTAACAAAGAAAAAACCTGCTCCAGCTGGTGACGTGGAAGGTCTAATGAAACCATAACTTAAAGCTTCCTGGATGTACTCCCTCATAGCTTTACTTTCAGGAAGAGAGAGAGAAAACAATGCGCCTCTAGGGGGCGTAATACCTGGCTGAAGATCGATAGCGCAGTCATAAGAGCGGTGAGGCGGTAATGTGGTAGCTTTCTGTTTGCTGAATACCTCGGCCAGTTCACCATAATCAGATGGGACATTAGGGGGTAAGACTAAATCCAATGTCGCCCCAATTCTCCAATCCTCAGTCTCCTCCTCACCTTCAGATGTAAAATTGGAGTCCTTGTCCCATCCAAGGCTTTCATTATCACTGACCTCACTGATCTCAGTCTCCACGTCACTATACAAATCATCAGGATTGACCTGCAACTTAATCCTTTTCTTGGTCAAGTTTTTTCTCCCACTGAAATAACTGTCAGCTGGTATATCCTCAGAAAACGGACCCTTAGCATCAAACTGATCATCCCAGTCTAGACTGTCAATGCCCTCTGAGATGGCTGATTGAGAAGATTCAAGATCCTCTCCCTCGTCAGAAGCATAGTTACCTTCCCCCCTGGTCGGGTAAAATGAACCGTTATAAACATTATCCCGGCAGTGATTGACACAATTGCGACCCCATTTCTTTATGGGTCTAGCCATATTCCCCCAATCAATTTGAGGGTTATGTTTGATTAGCCATGTATACCCCAAAACAATAGGAAATGATGGGGAGTCGGTCAAAAAGAAACGTATCTTTTCGGAGTGATCCCCTGTTCAATGTGCATTGATAACCAATCTGTCACCTCTGAGATTGGACCTTGCCCTAAAGGCCGACCATCCAATGCTAAAACCGGGCGAGACTGTGAAAGAATAAGAGTGGGAATACGGTTATTACGGGCCCATTTGGTGTCGATAAAACAGTCACCCGCTCCAGAATCTAAAAATGCCTTAATGGGTGTTTTGCGGTTGTTCCACTTCAAAACTGCTGAGATAACTGCCCAAAAGGGAACTGACCCCTGTCCCACTGACCCCTTTCGATCGTTCAGTGGGACTGGCCGTTTAAATTCCGGCAATTGTGTCTGGAATGACCTAATCTTTTACAATATGAGCAGAATTGTGTCCCTCTTTTAGTTTTGCGAACATCAGTAGCATCAACCTGCATCGGTTCAACCCCAGCCTCTGCATCAGCTGATGGGGTTGAAGCAAGCTCTGCCTGCGGAGTCTTTACCCGCGTTGGTCCACTTTTAATCATCGAACCATATCTACCCTGTTCACGGATTCTGTTGTCCACCCGAATGGCTTTCTCCACTAGAGCATCAAGAGATGTGGGGACATCGACCAGAGACAAGGCATATCTAACCGGTTCAGATAACGCACGGTTAAATATCATCATTAAGGGTTCATCTGACCAGCCCGTAGCAGTAGAAATCGAGCGGAACAAAATAGCAAAGTCAGCCACACTCTTCCGTCCCTGATATAAATTCATCAGACGTTCAGCTGCTTCCGTGGCTTTAACGTTGTGATCAAAGACTGAGATCATTGCCTTCTGTAAACTTTCCATAGTGTCTAATATCGCTGATTTAGACTGAATCAAGGGGCCTGCCCAATCAAGAGCTCTCCCTGCCAGCAAAGAAACAACAAAGCATACTTTCGCCATCTCTGTACTATAACGGGATGGCTGTGCCCGAAAACATATATCACATTGTGCCAAAAAGTTTTGGCATTTACCTGGCTGACCCTCATACCGATTAGGCAACTGTAATTTGGGTTCACGAGCCGACTCAGGTAAATAAGGTAATGGCTGTGAGATTGAAAGAGATGGCATGTGTAGCTGAGGGGATGGTTGTGCTTGTGCTACATTAGCTGAGATAGCTGCCATTATCTCCCCCATCTGTTTAGACATTTGATCAGACAGTTTGTCTCCCAGCTGATTAATTGCAGCTGCATTTTCTTTAGTTAGACTGCCCAATTGCTCAGTTTGCAAGCCTAATTGATTAAGAACAAGCGTATTCTCCTTAGTTTGATTGCCCAATTGATCAAGGGCACCAGCTACTTGTCCTACCCGACCGTCTAGGTGTTCAACCCGACCGCCAATCTGCTCAACCATGCCAGCGAACTGATTAGTTCGTGAAACATTTTCTTGTGTCTGATTACCCAACTGACTAATTACGTTATCTTGGGCAGACAATCTTGCCATGATCTCAACTAGTGAGTTCCGAATCTCCTCTTCCTGCATGTCGGAAGGTAACGTGGACAAGTTAAATGATTAAATTAAATGAAATTAAATTTTTGGTGTGAGTATACTGCGATGGTTCGGTTAGTACGATTTTAATGGCATTCGACTCTTTTACTAAAAGTCGAAACCCGAGGGAAACGACCACTAATATCTCCTGAAGAGATTATGTAGATAAATAAATGAACCAAAAAATAAAGACTTCCTCCTGTGGGAGAGTATCCCAAAACCAAGAAAAACACAAATGTCAGGAGAAAGCAGACCGCATATAAATAACGGAAATAATAGCACTAAGCACTAAACTCAATAAGGAAATAATAAATTACTACAACGGCTTCCAAGCCTGAAACGAGAAAGGGCCAAAGCCTGATGATCTAAATTCCCAGATAATGATCACGGAGTGCTACGTGTTTAGCTCCCATCTCCGATCACATAAGGGAAATAGAAAAGTCAGGAAAAGACCAAAACAAACTTTCCTAAAATTCCTTAAAGAGAGAAACAAACGCTTCTACAGAACAAATAATCTGAAGAGTGAACCTAAAGGTTGTCAGCGCTCATGTGAGAAGGTGATACTCACACAAAGAGGTGCTGGGATTCTATTTAATTTATAGGCTTCCCACACCAGATACCAATACGCAATTAGCGCGCCTAGGCAGTACCAATTAGCATTGGCTGGAGCCTATTAACTCCAAAGCCATAGGAAGCACAAACCCTGCCTTCAAGGAAAAATGCTTGAGTGAAGGCAGGGGAAAACACTGTACCATGACAATACACACTCTTCACTGCCATTATTAAAAGCAAAATAAAAATAAATAAATAAAGAGCACAGGAAAGAACAGTTGAAAAAAGCACAGGAAAAGTATTTTATGTTGTAACAAGTTTCTCAACTGGTTTGAATCTACTGTATGTTCAACACACACTATATTGGTATTTACTGCTAAATAAAAACAGCCAAACTGCCTCCATATTTGTTTCAGCTGTATTAGCTAAATTCATTGCAGGTACTTCAGCCCTCAGTCTCCTCATCTTATGAGCTGAACTCTCTCTCTCTCTTTAACACTTTGATGGCTTTGATGTCACTTACCGTTTAGGTGAAACTTTATTTTGAGTGTCCCATGTTGATCTCAACTTGATATCAACTGAATGTTGAGATACAGCAAACAATCAGTTTATACTTTGCTGAGTGTCAATAGAGTGTTTCTTGAAAAGAATGTTCAGTGTCAATACAGAGTTTCTTGACGCTCACTTCTTTGTGGAGTTTGTGGACAGAAACCTGCCATGCAATTACATTACATTACATTACATTATAGACATTTAGCAGACGCTCTTATCCAGAGCGACGTACATAGTGCATTTTCAAACTAGGAACAAGAACGTTTAAAGAAACAACCCTAAAAAGGCAACTATGAATCCAAGTACTAGGCGCAGTCAGTATGATTGGGGCTTTTTTTTTTTTTTTTTTTTTTTTTGGGGGGGGGAATTACACAACATTAATAACAATAGTCACAGGGAGGAAGGGAGGGGTGGAGAGAGGTGCAGCTTGAAGAGGTGAGTCTTCAATCTGCGCTTGAAGGCGGTCAGACTTTCTGCTGTTCTTTTGACTCAATTGACTTTAAATGAACACTGAACTGATATTCAATTGATATCAGTTGATATCAAGTTGAATGTCAACATGGGACAATCAAAATAAAGTGTTACCTTTAAGCAAGGCAAAACCTACAAAAAATCTGCTCTTGTTTACATTAGTTTTTTATTCATTTATTATGAGGAGAATAACACATGCAATTCCAAGAAATAAGGCAACACTAATAAACTTTAGAGTATTTTCAGCAATGTGGATCTGCTCAATGTGAAGTCATCACATTGCACAGATATTCACATAATAACTATGTGAGCAATCACTCTGAATTTAATCCATAAACATTGTTACTCGTCTAAATACAAGAGTAATGCTGGTGGAAGCAGTCTGCTGTTTTTAATTATCCTCCAGGAGGGGGTAGCAGTGCTCCAATAATGGATGTTCAGACCCTCTGAATTGATCTTGTTTTTCTCCTTCATCCAACCCCCCGAGATTTAAACAAATTCAGTCCAGAGTATTTCCTATAAAAGCCACTGAGAATTCTCCTCCAAACACAGGAGCATCACCTGTTAGACAGAGAGGGAGATCTGTGTGTGACAATGGGAGCTATTGCAACATTAGCAGTGTTGCTGGGAACTTTATCTTGTAAGTGAGAATGCCATATTAATATATATTTTTAATTCAAATTTTTCTTTTTCCAACGCATTACCTATAGATAAGTTAAAATAAATTATTTATGACTTTTTTCTGTTATTTTCCATTGTTATATTACTTGATACTTTATACATTTACAAACATATCTTTTATTTCTGTCTCCACAGATGGTCACTGTGTTGAACTCACACAACCAGGCTCTATGGTTGTAAAACCAGGACAGTCTCTGACCATCTCCTGTAAAGTCTCTGGGTATTCAGTGACTGATAGCAGCTACTGTACACACTGGATCCGACAGCCTGCAGGGAAAGCTCTGGAGTGGGTTGGATGTGTCTGTGGCAGTGGAAACATTTATTACAAAGATTCACTAAAGAGCAAGTTCACCATCTCCAGAGACACCTCCAGCAGCTCAGTGTCTTTACAAGGGAGCAGCCTGCAGACTGGAGACTCAGCTGTGTATTACTGTGCCCGAGAGTCACAGTGAGAGAAAGTCATGTGGGACTGATACAAAAACCGCTTCACACTTCACTTCACACTGGCAGCAATTTCATACAGAAAACTGCACTACTGACATATGAATTCAGTTTGGCCCAAATTAATAACCTAATGTCTAAAATTGAAATAAGCAAATTGAGATATCTGATGATTTAATTTATTTTTCACAACAAAGAAATATAAATAAAGTTTTATAAATAATTTCTAAAGGTAGAATGAGCTGAGAAGTCACCAGAATCTGAAAGTGAGGGAGGAGAAAATAACATCAGAGAAACAATTTGGATTCACTGGAGATTGTGAATGTGTCAGTCACCCACTAAAGGCCCTGAGCTAAGCTCCAGCTGGAGATTGTGAATGTGTCAGTCATGCACTAAAGGCCCTGAGCTAAGCTCCTGCTGGAGATTGTGAATGTGTCAGTCACACACTAAAGGCCCTGAGCTAAGCTCCTGCTGGAGATTGTGAATGTGTCAGTCACACACTAAAGGCCCTGAGCTAAGCTCCAGCTGGAGATTGTGAATGTGTCAGTCACGCACTAAAGGCACTGAGCTAAGCTCCTGCTGGAGATTGTGAATGTGTCAGTCACACACTAAAGGCCCTGAGCTAAGCTCCTGCTGGAGATTGTGAATGTGTCAGTCACACACTAAAGGCCCTGAGCTATGCTCCTGCTGGAGATTGTGAATGTGTCAGTCACACACTAACGGCCATGAGCTAAGCTCCTGCTGGAGATTGTGAATGTGTCAGTCACACACTAAAGGCCTTGAGCTGAACTCCTGCTGGAGATGGTGAATGTGTCAGTCACACACTAAAGGCCATGAGCTAAGCTCCTGCTGGATATTGTGAATGTGTCAGTCACTCACTAAAGGCCCTGAGCTAAGCTCCTGCTGGAGATTGTGAATGTGTCAGTCACACACTAAAGGCCCTGAGCTAAGCTCCTGCTGGAGATTGTGAATGTGTCAGTCACACACTAAAGGCCCTGAGCTAAGCTCCAGCTGGAGATTGTGAATGTGTCAGTCACTCACTAAAGGTCCTGAGCTAAGCTCCTGCTGGAGATGGTGAATGTGTCAGTCACACACTAAAGGCCCTGAGCTAAGCTCCTGCTGGAGATTCTGAATGTGTCAGTCACACACTAAAGGCCCTGAGCTAAGCTCCTGCTGGAGATTGTGAATGAGTCAGTCACGCATTAAAGGCCCTGAGCTAAGCTCCTGCTGGAGATTCTGAATGTGTCAGTCACACACTAAACACCCTGAGCTAAGCTCCTGCTGGAGATTGTGAATGTGTCCGTCACACACTAAAGGCCCTGAGCTAAGCTCCTGCTGGAGATTGTGAATTTGTCAGTCACGCACTAAAGGCCCTGAGCTAAGCTCCTGCTGGAGATTGTGAATTTGTCAGTCACACACTAAAGGCCCTGAGCTAAGCTCCTGCTGGAGATTGTGAATTTGTCAGTCACGCACTAAAGGCCCTGAGCTAAGCTCCTGCTGGGGTTCGTCACCTCCCCCCCCCACCTCAGGGAAGGTCACCTAGAAGCACATGAGGGATGTTACAGCAGCGCTGGAAATCTGGGACGGCACACAGTGAGAAAAGTCAAGCCTGAGCCCTGACAATAACTCTCTACATGAAACTGTTACCACATCAGGCCTTAGGGAATTCATTAGGTTTATATTGGCCCTAATGGTCTCAAATGGTCAAATCTGCCATATCTATGTTCAATGCATTATATTAGCATTTACTCCTAAATAAAAACAGCCAAACTGCCATCATTTTTGTTCAAGTGTTGTAGCTTCATGAATACCAGGTACTTCAGCCTTCAGCCTCCTAATCTTGTGAGCTGAACTCTCTCTTTCTCTCTCTCTAACACCTTGAAAATTCAAAAACTGTGACTGATATCATGGCTCTAATGTCACTTCCTGTATAATTTGTAACTGCAACATACTTCAAAAGTAAATAAAAACTGCTATGTTCCTTCTAAAGGTTTATTTAGTGCTTATTCAGTTATTCATAATTTAACATGTGACCCATTATGTAATACCTTTTTGGTTAATATTAGAGACATTTACAAGTACAATTTCAGTACAGACACTCCATTTATTTATTAGTAAATGAGCATATAATCACTGTACACTAACAAAAGGTAAATGCATACCTGTCCATGAATAAAAACACAGCATAAACAGATATACTGAGATCATTGTATAAATCTTCTTTTAGGCTTTTTGAAGAACAATCATAAACAAAAATCTTTTGTCATTGACATTAGCTGTTCCTTGTAGTTACATTTATTATAATCAATGTCAATTCCAAGAGGTAAAAGAGCACTAAAATAATCGTCAGTGCATTTTTAGCAATTTACATGGAATGTTTCACATTGCGCAGATATTCAAATCATAACTACATTAACATTCTGAATTTAATCAATCAGTTCTCTTACTGAAGATCTAAATTCCAGAGTAATGCTGGTGGACGCAGTCAGCTGTTTGTAATTCTCCTCCAGCAGGGGGCAGCAGTGCCCCATATGTGTCTAGTTTTTCTCCAGCCCCTAGAGATTTTAACAAAGTCTGCAGTAGTTCCTATAAAAGCCATTCAGAATTTTTCTCCCAACACAGGAGCATCACCTGTAAGACAGAGAAGGAGATCTGTGTGTGACAATGGGAGCTATTGTAGCATTAGCAGTGTTGCTGGGAACATTATCTTGTAATTGAGCATACTATATTTCTCACAGTGTTACTTTTGAATGCAATTACATTAGCTGTTTTGTTAATGTTTGCTGTGTGTTTCAATAATTATATTACTTATTGATATATTTACAAATCTATCTTTTTTTTTGTGTTCACAGATGGTCACTGTGTTGAACTCACACAACCAGGCTCTATGGTTGTAAAACCAGGACAGTCTCTGACCATCTCCTGTAAAGTCTCTGGGTATTCCCTGACTGATCGCAGCTATGCTACACACTGGATCCGACAGCCTGCAGGGAAAGCTCTGGAGTGGGTTGGAGTTATATGGTCGGATGGAAGCACTGCTTATAAAGATTCACTAAAGAGCAGGTTCACCATCTCCAGAGACACCTCCAGCAGCTCAGTGTCTTTACAAGGGAGCAGCCTGCAGACTGGAGACACAGCTGTGTATTACTGTGCTCGAGACTCACAGTGAGAGAAAGTCATGTGGGACTGATACAAAAACCGCTTCACACTTCACTTCACACAGTCAGCAATTTGATACAGAAAGCAACACTACTGACATATAAATTTATTGTAGACCAAATTAACCTCACATCCAAAATGTTATACCTTTATATCTATTTTTATATATTTTATCAATTCAATGTATTTTTCACAACAAATAAATACCAATTGGTTTTTTTGTGGGGTGTTAAGGCCAGAGTTTTCTGTAAAGCGTATTGTGACAATTGTTTGTGAAATGTGCTATATAAATACATTGTTTTGATTTGTACTGAGTACTGGGGAGCTCCTGGCTCCACTCTCCACACAACAAAAACGGTGGTGTGCATTAAACACCCGAGGGTGTTTATATGAGACTGTGGCTGTTACGTTCGCCTCCACCCTTCCAGTTCAGCCTCCCTTTCGTTCTCCTTGTTTTCCTCTCGTTCCGTGTTTGTCGTCTGTGTTCATGCAGGCTGGGCGTGGTTTCCCCCTCGTTTTCCCATTTCCCCTCAATATCTCCTAACCAATCACTTGTCTTCCCTGTTCGCATTCCACACTCACGCTCGTTACTCATTCCCTTCTCTTAATCTCGCAGCCAATCACTCGCCTTCCCTGCTTACATTCTCACGCTTCACTCATTTATCACTCGTTAGCCCCTCTATATATTCCCCTTTCTCTGTTCTTCTTGTTGCCAGTTCGTACTCTCGTCTGTCTAGATTGTATATTGTTATCTGGTCTCAGTATTCTGTGTCAAGCCCGTTTGTTTACATAACCTTGTCCAGTCTTGTCTCCCTGTTCCCGCCAGCCTGCTTGTCTGTTCCCGCCATCGCTCACCCAGCTCCCTCTGCCAGTACTCCCTGGGCCTGTTCACCACTCTCCAGCCCCGCTCCCGCTCTGCTGCATTCTCCTTTCCCCTGCAAGCCCCAGTCCCGCTTTTTACCACTCCTTGTACTACTCTTGCCCTGAATAAAGTGCTCCTCTGAGCTTGTGTTGAGTCTGTCTCCGAGTCGTGCGTTTGGGTCCGCCAGTGAAGGTATCGAAATAGTGGCATCATATAAAAACCTTAGGGTGTTACTGTTACATATACACGAGCAGCGTTAGATTTAAAGTGACATTTTTGCTGTGCAGCTGCAAATGCCAGGAAGCTTCTTGGGTTCACGATGAAAAACGATTCAATAATCAGCCATGGAAGAAAGACATGCAGCTGTACTTATGGATTATACTTTTAACTGCTGTATGATCTGAGCCCTGTCTAGAGCTCTGCCTGCTCTATTTAAACAGTGTGTGATCTGCCCTCCCAGTGAGGAGGAGTTCATGCAAACTCTGAGCTCTTCCTTCTACATTTACCTCTCTGCACTGAGGGAGGAGGGTCTAGTGTTGTTGGAGACTGACTGTAGGACTATCATCACAGACTGCAGTCAAAGACTTTCATCATGACTGTTATAACCAGCCTGCTTCTGATCTCAGTATTCTTCACAAGTATGTTTGAATTGTCATTCATTTAATGTTTACTGAAATTGTATTTTTAAAGTTGGGAATTTTGAGCCCTAAGTCTTTTTTTTATTTCACAGGTGTTAAATGTCAGACACTGACTGAGTCTGAACCAGCAGTTAAAAATCCTGGAGAATCCCACAAACTGACCTGTACAGCCTCTGGGTTCACATTCAGCAGCTATCGTATGAACTGGATCAGACAGGCTCCTGGGAAGGGACTGGAGTGGGTTGCCTTTATAGATGTTACCACCATCTACTACTCTGAGTCTGTCCAGGGAAGATTCACCATCTCCAGAGACAACAGCAAGAACCAGCTGTATTTACAGATGAACAGCCTGACAGCTGAAGACACTGCAGTGTATTACTGTGCCAGAGACTCACAGTGAGAGAGAGTGAGGGGAGAGCCGTACAAAAACCTCTTCCTTTTTATCACACACAGCTAGTGTATGGAACTGGATTCTATTAATTAATCAAATTAATTAAATAACAATACATTTAAAAAATAATAGTTCTAATTATTATTAAATTATAATTTTATTGTATACACATTTCTACATAAGTAACTTTGAATGTAGAGTAACATCTACCCATAAACTTTACATACTGATCAAATTGCAATGCAATTTTGCCACTTTTTTCATCAACAGTTATATATGCTCTGGTTAATAAACATGCAGTTATGCTATGCACCCCCAATGGTGTTGGTTCTGACTTATAAAGACCATATTGGGGTGTACATAGTATAAAGTGTGACCCCGTATTTACCTTGTTTGTTTTTTGGGGGTTCAGGCCTGGTTTTTCAAATTTTTCTTCTGATTTTTTGTACAGTGTCATTGTGACAGTTTTCTGTAAAATGCCCGATACAAATAAAATGTAATTTATTTGAATTGAGTTGACAGAAATGAGAACCTGGCCATACAAATTATGCCATACATTCCAATTAGAAAATTTAAATAAACAGATTTACTGAGGTTAGCTGATTTTTTTTTTTTATGGAAACACAAGCTTGCACAAAATATTTCCTCTTATTTGCATTTGGCTTTACATATTTATTACCAGGATAATATTCCCCAAACAGGACAAGTAAGAAAGCACTCATATTAACTTTTTTTGTGATCTAAATGGAATGTACTACAGTGTGTAAAAATGATCATAACTTAATGCGTCTTATTCTGATACGATATAATGAATCAATAAACACCGTTAATTATCTAAATCCCAGAGCAATGCTGGTGGAAGCAGTCTGCTGTTTTTATTTATCCTCCAGCAGGGGGAAGCAGTGCTCTAATAATGGATGTTCTGACCTTCTGAATTTATCTGGTTTTTCTCCTTCATCCAACCCCCAGAGATTTAAACAAATTCAGTCCACAGTATTTCCTATAAAAGCCACTGAGAATTCTCCTCCCAACACAGAAGCATCACCTGTAAGACAGAGAGGGAGATCTGTGTGTGACAATGGGAGCTATTGTAGCATTAGCAGTGTTGCTGGGAACTTTATCTTGTAAGTGACCATGCTATATTTATATTTGTATTTTAATTAAAATGATTCTGTGAAATCTTTGAAGATGTACTTTTAAATAAAATAAAATATATCATTTATTTATTTTAGCTGTTTGTTTGCATAATAGCATTGCTTACTGATGTACTCACACATGTCTTTTATTTCTGTCTCTACAGATGGTCACTGTGTTGAACTCACACAGCCAGGCTCTATGGTTGTAAAACCAGGACAATCTCTGACCATCTCCTGTAAAGTCTCTGGGTATTCCCTGACTGATAGCAGCTATGCTACAAACTGGATCCGACAGCATGCAGGGAATGCTCTGGAGTGGATTGGAGTTATAGTACATAATGGAGGCACTGCTTATAAAGATTCACTAAAGAGCAAGTTCAGCATCTCCAGAGACACCTCCAGCAGCTCAGTGTCTTTACAAGGGAGCAGCCTGCAGACTGGAGACTCAGCTGTGTATTACTGTGCCCGACAGTCACAGTGACAGAAAGTCATGTGGGACTGATACAAAAACCGCTTCACACTTCACTTCACACAGTCAGAATTTTGATACATTAAACAACAGTACTGACATATAAATTCAGCATGGCCCAAAGTATTATCTTAAAGTCTAAAAATGAAATATGCAAATAGAGGTATCTGATTATTGAATTATATATTTAATGACAAATAAATATCTATAATCTTTGAGAAAAAAAAACAGGTAGAAAATTCTTCAGAAACTGAAAGTGAAGTAGAAGAAGAAAATAATAAAAAATGGAAAACACTAAAGTACACTTCGTAAAGAATTTACTGTATCTGAGCAGGCATTTAAAAGTGTTTTCATAGGTTATTGGTTTTAGCTACAAAATGTGAAAGTTTCTTATACTATCATAATGTCATAATACATCTCCAAAATTCAGTGTTTTACATTCAGACAGAAAACTGTTTCTAACAGAAATATAATACTTATATAATACTTTTCCAGATGTGCACTACATTATCCATCAGAGAAAACAGGACCTCATTTTACATATTTATTGACATTGTACCAGTTTACTATGTTAAAATACATGTACAGTCTTTTCATTTTCATGTGCTTAGTTCTGGTAAATATATGTTGCAGCTGGAATGACTTTAATTGGACCTTCTCTCTGGACCAAGCACAAGAATCAATCCCTCAGCACAATCACAGGGACACTGTGCTGTAGGAGATTCAGTCTTTCTGATAGGATTTTAAATTGATGTCCTGACTCACTGCTGTCATTATATAATCCATGACACCTATTGCAATGAGAGGTGGAGAGGGGCGGGAGATTTCCAGTGTGCTGGCCGAGTGCACCCAATTTTCTGAAATCAATCTTAACTATATTTTCCTCAAATAAATCCTCTCGTTCTCAGTCTCTGCACTTTCATAACTGAACTGAACATATTAATCACAAATCATACCTGCAGACGGATTGATTCTGCTGATCAGTATATTTATGCAGTGCATATGCAAATTGATCATACAGTATGGTGATCATAATATATCTGGTGATCAGTACATGATCCACTTTTACACAATGTGAGAACATTTCTTTAATTTAAAATGTCTTCTGAACAGCACTACAGTGCAGATCACATTTCTGTAGACAAGATGCTTTTGAGCAGCAAGAATTAAGCACAGCAGGATGGCCTATGAACATGAAACATGGTTCTTTAAAAAATATATTTTCTCCATTGACTGTAATGTAAATTATATCAAAGAATTTGTGCATAAACTATGACACTTTTTCTATGGTATTTGTAGTACAGCTCTGACTGCTCTATTTAAACAGAGTGTGATGTGTCCTCCCAGTGAGGAGGAGTTCATGCAAACTCTGAGCTCTGAGCTGAGAATTCACCAGAACCTGAATGTGAGGGAGGAGAAAATAACATCAGAGAAACAATTTGGATTCACTGGAGATTGTGAATGTATCAGTCACACACTAAAGGCCCTGAGCTAAGCTCCTGCTGGAGATTGTGAATGTGTTAGTCACTCACTAAAGGCCCTGAGCTAAGCTCCTGCTGGAGATTGTGAATGTGTCAGTCACACACTAAAGGCCCTGAACTAAGCTCCTGCTGGAGATTGTGAATGTGTCAGTCACTCACTAAAGGCCCTGAGCTAAGCTCCTGCTGGAGATTGTGAAAGTGTCAGTCACACACTAAAGGCCCTGAGCTAAGCTCCTGCTGGAGATTCTGAATGTGTCAGTCACTCACTAAAGGCCCTGAGCTAAGCTCCTACTGGAGATTGTGAATGTGTCAGTCACACACTAAAGGCCCTGAGCTAAGCTCCTGCTGGAGATTGTGAATGTGTCAGTCACACACTAAAGGCCCTGAGCTACGCTCCTGCTGGAGATTGTGAAAGTGTCAGTCACTCATTAAAGGCCCTGAGCTACGCTCCTGCTGGAGATTGTGAATGTGTCAGTCACTCACTAAAGGCCCTGAGCTAAGCTCCTGCTGGAGATTGTGAAAGTGTCAGTCACTCATTAAAGGCCCTGAGCTAAGCTCCTGCTGGAGATTGTGAATGTGTCAGTCACACACTAAAGGCCCTGAGCTAAGCTCCTGCTGGAGATTCTGAATGTGTCAGTCACTCACTAAAGGCCCTGAGCTAAGCTCCTACTGGAGATTGTGAATGTGTCAGTCACACACTAAAGGCCCTGAGCTAAGCTCCTGCTGGAGATTGTGAATGTGTCAGTCACACACTAAAGGCCCTGAGCTACGCTCCTGCTGGAGATTGTGAATGTATCAGTCACTCACTAAAGGCCCTGAGCTAAGCTCCTGATGGAGATTGTAAATGTGTCAGTCACACACTAAAGGCCCTGAGCTAAGCTCCTGATGGAGATTGTAAATGTGTCAGTCACACACTAAAGGCCCTGAGCTAAGCTCCTGCTGGAGTTGGTCACCTGCTGAGATCTGAGCACAAAGCACAACTTTCTCGTAACATAGGAGCTATCCCCAGGAATTAACATTTAATATAGTACACAAGTACTGTGGAATTGGTCCTAGATTGGTAGGTTAGTCGAGGTGGAGTCTGAAAAAGTGCGTCTTCAGACCACAGCGGAAAACAAGCAGTGTTTGAGCCGAGTGTAGAGGAGTGGGGAGTTCGTTCCGCTACTGGGGAGCTAGGGTAAAATCAATAAACGCTGTTACTGATCTAAATCCCACAGTAATGCTGGTGGAAGCAGTCTGTTGTTTAAAATTTTCTTCCAGCAGGGGGCAGCAGTGCTCCTGTAATGGCTGTTCTGAATTTATTTTGTTTTTCTCCTTCCTCCAATCCCAAGAGATTTAAACAAATTCAGCCCAAAGTATTTTCTATAAAAGCCACTGAGAATTCTCCTCCCAACACAGGAGCATCACCTGTAAGACAGAGAGGGAGATCTGTGTGTGACAATGAGAGCTATTGTAGCATTAGCAGTGTTGCTGGGAACTTCATATTGTAAGTGAAAACTTTATCTTGTATCATATTTTTTTTTTTAAATTAACATAGTTTTTTTTCTGAAGCATTATTTATAGATATGTGATAATAAATTATTTATGATTATAAATAGTTTCTGTCCATAGTTATCTTACTAAACATAGTTTTTATTTATGTATCCACAGATTGTCACTGTGTTGAACTCACACAGCCAGGCTCTATGGTTGTAAAACCAGGACAATCTCTGACCATCTCCTGTAAAGTCTCTGGGTATTCAGTGACTGATAGCAGCTACTGTACAAACTGGATCCGACAGCCTGCAGGGAAAGCTCTGGAGTGGGTTGGACGTGTCTGTGGCAGTGGAAGCACTGCTTATAAAGATTCACTAAAGAGCAAGTTCACTGTGTCGAGAGACACCACCAGCAGCTCAGTGTCTTTACAAGGGAGCAGCCTGCAGACTGGAGACTCAGCTGTGTATTACTGTGCCCGACACTCACAGTGAGAGAAAGTCATGTGGGACTGATACAAAAACCGCTTCACACTTCACTTCACACTGGCAGCAATTTGATACTGAAAACAGCACTACTGACATATGAATTCAGTGTGACCCAAAGTATTATCTTAAGTTTTAAAATTAACATGCAAGTAGAGATATCTGATTATTGAAAATATATTTAATGACAAATAAATATTCATAATTTTTAAATAAGAAAAAACAGGTAAAATAAACTGAAAAGTCTTCAGAAACTGAAAGTGAAGTAGAAGAAGAAAATCACATGAGAAAAGCTCATTTAAAAAAGGAAACACTTTAGAATAAAGTACTCTTGGTAAAGAATGTACTGTATCTGAGCATGCGTTTACAAGTGTATTCATAGGTTACTGGTTTAGTTTCATATACTATCACAATCTCGTAGTACTCCCAAATTCAGTGTTTTACATTTTTACAACACATTCTGACAGAAATATAATACTGTGCATTTTGTAGATGTGCACGACATTATCCTTCAGAGAAAACAGCACTTATAATTTTACACATTTATTGACATTGCAACAGTTTACTATGTTAAAATACATGAACAGTCCCTTCATTTGGATGTGCTTAGTTCTGGTAAATATAAGTTTCAGCTGGAATTACTATAATTGAGTCTTTTTTCTGGACCAAGCACAAGAATCAATCCCTAAACACAATCAGAGGGACACTGTGCTGTAGGAGATTCAGCCTTAAGCATCCATCTACTATTCCCAGTCTGTTCAGGGAAGATTCATTATATCCAGAGACGACTCCAACAGCAAGATGTACCTGCAGATGAACAGCCTGACAGCTGAAGACACTGCTGTGTATTCCTGTGCCAGAGACTCACAGTGAGATAAGTCAAGCCTGAGCCCTGACAATAACTCTGTCCATGAAACTGTTACCACAACAGGCTTTAGAGAATGAATTCTGTTCATATTCCCCCTACAGCATGTATGTTTTTGAAAGTTAACTTCAGTTTGTGTCTGTAAGGGAGAGACCTTATTAATTTACAATGCACATAATTTGTTTTGAACTCAACATCTACTTGATGGATTATGCTCATTTTTTACTGCCATTAAAAATGAATACACAATACATTAATTAATAAATACATAAATAAATTAAAGAAACAGCACAATAATGAGTTCAAGAAAACTCCTGGAAGAGTGTTTTATGTTGTTACTTGAGTGATGTTCCTCAAAAGGTATAAGTGAACGTATGTGTTCGACACACTATATGTGCATTTAGCCCGAATTAAAAACAGCCAAACTGCCAATTGATTAAACTGTATTGCATTAATAAATACCAGGTAGTTCAGCCCACTGTCTCTTTATGTTGTGAGTTGAACTCTCTCTCTCTCTCCGACACCTTAACAATGCAATGACTGTGATTGATCTCATGGCTTTAAAGTCACCTCCTGTATTGGTTGTGACTGTAACATACAAAAAATTTAATTCACAATTCAGGCATAGCCGATGCTCTTATACAGAGTGACTTACAATTCATGCACAAAGAAAAGGCCAAGATTCATTCATCACCAACATCCCAAGCAGCAAGTGAGAGTGCAATGGTCAGGCCATAGCAAGAGATTTTTTTAGGAGGGGGTGGGGGTACAGGATAAATTGGAGAAGAGGTGGAAGAGGGGAATGGGAATCAGGGTGGAAGGAGAGGGTATTTCCTGTACAGAACGTTGGTATCATGGCTGAGGTGGGCAGGTCATTCCTCTATTGGGGAGCCAGTAGGGAGAAGAGTTGAGGCCGGGAGGAGCGATGACCAGGTCACTGCAGGGAGGGGAGAGCTAGCCACCAGGTGGCAGCAGAGCGTAGAAAACTGGTTCGGTTGTTGGGTCGGATCACAGCCTGAAGGTACAGGGTGCAACTCCTTTAGCAGCCTCGTACACCGACACCACAGTTTTGAATTTGATGCGGGTAACCACCGGGAGCCAGTGGAGAGAACGCAGAAGGGGAGTGATATGGGACAATTTGGGGAGGTAGAAAACCAGGTTGGCTGCTGTATTCTGGATGAGCTGAAGGCTGGAGAGGGTGCTGCAGAAGCCCAGCCAGGAGGGAGTTGCAATAGTCCAGTCAGGAGATGATGAGCGCTTGTACCAGGACCTGTGCAGCATCCCTGGTCAGCAACAATCTAATATGGTGGAGATTGTAAAGAGCAAACCTGCAGGATCGCGTTATGGTAGCAATGTGGGCCATGTGACAGAGCTGACTGACTAGAGTTAACGAAGGTGTTGTGTTCCTTATAAAGCAGTGGTGGTGGAAGCAGTCTGCTGTTTATATTTCTGCTCCAGGAGGGGGCAGCAGTGCTCCTATAATGGATGTTCTGACTTTCTGAATTGATCTTGTTTTTCTCCTTCATCCAACCCCCAGAGATTTAAACAAATTCAGTCCACAGTATTTTCTATAAAAGCCACTGAGAATTCTCCTCCCAACACAGGAGCATCACCTGTAAGACAGAGAGGGAGATCTGTGTGAGACAATGGGAGCTATTATAGCATTAGCAGTGTTGCTGGGAACTTTATCTTGTAAGTGAGCAGGCTATATTCATATTTGTATTTTAATTTAAATTCTGATTCAGATTCTGTACAATTTTTCAAGATTTACTTTTAAATAAAATTAAATATATAGTTTATTTATTTTTGCTGTTTGTTTGCATAATAACATTGCTTACTGATGTGTTTCATTGCTTAATGTCTTTTATTTCTGTCGCTACAGATGGTCACTGTGTTGAACTCACACAGCCAGGCTCTATGGTTGTAAAACCAGGACAGTCTCTGACCATCTCCTGTAAAGTCTCATATTCACTGAGCAGTTATGCTACAGCCTGGATCCGACAGCCTGCAGGGAAAGCACTGGAGTGGATTGGAGTTATATGGACGAGTGGAAGCACTGCTTATAAAGATTCACTAAAGAGCAAGTTCACCATCTCCACAGACACCTCCAGCAGCTCAGTGTCTTTACAAGGGAGCAGCCTGCAGACTGGAGACTCAGCTGTGTATTACTGTGCCCGACGCACACAGTGAGAGAAAGTCATGTGGGAGTGATACAAAAACCGCTTCACACTTCACTTCACACTGGCAGCAATTTGATAGAAAAAACAGCTCTGTACAAATATTAATTCAGTGTGGTCCAAAGTAATAACGTAAAATAGACAAATAGAGATATCTGATGATTGAAAATGTATTTAATGACAAATAAATATCTATAAATGTTTAATAAAAAAAATCCAATAAAAACTAAAGTAAAATAAACTGAAAAGTCTTCATATGTTTTTAAATGCCTGTATCTGAGCAGGCATTTAAAAGTGTTTTTTTAGTTTTATATTATATCATTACATCATAATATCATAATATCATAGTAATGTAAATCTGGAAATTAGCAACACAAATCATGTCAAGTTCTCCAAATTGTAAAATCTGGAAACAGCAACTGAAATCATGTTACAAACCAAATTGTAAAACTCCGCGCGGCTAGACCAATGAGGGAATAGCTCGGAGCGAAGGTTTAAGCGTGATGTATTCCGCTATTGCTGTAGGAAAAGGGAAAAGTTATGAAAGTTAATAAATATTAATATTCTTGCAACCGGGTTAGACTGCTCTTTAGATTCACGGGATTAGCTAATAAGGGACCACGAATCAAAGGTACTCGTACCACGTTACCGTCCGCTTTAAGTCTGGTCTACCTTGACCCCAGTTTATCCAAAGAAACAGCCTGTGTGTATTACAGTAAGTCATCAGCCACCAACGCTGATTCTGTACTCGTTTATCTGACTCCATTTAATATTATAATTTAGTATGTACAATTTCCACTTGATTTGTTAAAGGACTCTCATACTTTAAAGACGGTTCTCTGAGCTGGATGTGTCTGTTAACACCGCGCTTTACATTGGGCCCTTAACGTACACGACTCACAGCTGACTAGATATCTGCGGTAATCTCAGAGGTTGCGGAAGAAGCCACTTTGTGCGGTATACTCTATGGTTAAGACTCAGGGACCGACTAAAGGAATATTGGCAACCACCGTGCTCAACATGTATAACCGCCAGGCGGAGGTGATCTACTTTAAGACATAGTTCTACAGGTGCAATACTCCGTGATACATTAAGCTTAAATAGTCAACCTCCCTAGACCAGCTGAGGGGATAACCATGACTGAGGAAATTAATCAACCCATTACCGGTGCACAGAGATAGTACGTCAATTTTCAGAGAAACCACACAAATCAAGTTTTAACTAATTTATTACCAGGTAGGTTACTTACTTAAATTATCAATACATAGTTACAGATTGAACATTCCAAATTCAAATACAGTACAGAGAAAAATACTTAGTCATACCTGGCAATTTGCTACACACAATGACCTGAAGTAGGATGTGCGGAAAGACTGGTTACAGCTTCCCAGATTGGTTTGTTTCCTTTGCTTAAATGCTCAAACTCTGCGTTTGATCTGGCTGCAGACGGTCGTAAAACCATAAACTGGTCAGCACTTTTAGCCCCCCTTCTATGGGGTTTCACAGAATGGTTTTTTCTAAGGACAATTTCACAACGGCAGCTTACGCCTGTGTTATGAAATATACATTCCATTCATGTTGCACATTTAGGACATGTAGACCATTGCACCACTCACACCGAGACCATCAAAATGATATCAAACATGAATAGGTCTAAGTTTGTGTTGCCATGAAAATCTCCATCTCTATATAGTTTTTCAGATGTGATTGATATTAATGCCACAAAGGTCTCAGAATTCCTGTTGAGAATATTACATTTACACCCTAGTTGTCCCTGTTAATGTAGGTACGTTAACTGGATGCATTTACTACTGTAACACTCAAAAACGGAACAATACATGCTTATCTCTCTGGAAAGAGTGTATAATGTATGTTCCAGTGCCCAGACTAGTTCCAGTGTATACTGTACAATGTAGCAAAAGTATCAATCACATCTGTATGTTTTTAAGCTTTTTGAGGACAAAAGCAATCTATACCATGTTGTGTTGTGTGTGTAAAATATGTTTAAGGACAGAGATTTAACCTGCCCTGATAACGCCATGTGGGGGCACTATGGCACTGTTTTGTGTGCTTGTCTTTACAACAGTCCAAGCGTTTCTTCCAAAGTCCTGACGTCTGGAGACATTCTTTGACCGTCATAAACTTCACGCCAGATGGTCCCAGCAGACTTTACGGCATTGAAGTTCTGGTTTATTACATCCTTACAGGGTCCACCCCCGGTGTTGTGTGTCCAGGTGCCCTGGGATATCAATTCCAGTCTTACAGTTAATTTCCAAAATTCAGTGTTTTACATTCAGACAGTCCTTTACATTCTAGCCACTTGGAGCTGTACAGCCCTGTAAATGCAGGAAGAACAGTGACATTTTTATTATGGCTATTTTGTAAGTCACATGTAAATCAATGCAAACAGGGTCAACACAAGCTTAACAGCTAAGAAGCTCCATATCCTAAAACCAAAAATATCTCATGCAAACAAATTGGGAATCTGAGTGCTCAGAAAAATTCCTGCCTGTCAGGAATCATCACTTAATAAATTATTTCACAATGTAAGATGAACAGACCAAAACCTGATACATTTCAAATGGTATTGCCTCTGTTGAACAATGTAAAATCAAGCCCATAAGCCATTTACTACTAAATCTGAATTCCCACAGATTTAGCTGACCCAAAGATGCCTTGTCAGAACAGCTCAGATTAATATGCAGTGCAGGGATCGGGACACGCATTCCTTTTCCCACAGTGGCCTGGAGAAATGAGCACGGATTACAGCCAATCACACCACAGTACATCTGAGAAATATAAATGTCACTCCACCGGTGAGCCCAAGCCCACATTGCGCGTGCAATACAGGGTTCGTGGCAGAGGAAGTAAGTGGTGGTTTATCTGCAGTGTATACATCCTCGAGATTTTCTACCACAGGTGCCATTTCTGGGAGTCCTTATCTAGGCCAGTAAGGTAGCGTATGGTGGCCACACTAATTTATAATCAAGGCGGAAGTTCTCAAACATTCACGGAAAAATATAACCACCACAATGTCCACTGCTGTTGGTTTATCAACATCACGCTCAAGAATAATCTACCATTACACCAACTAGTTATCTCCGGAGTCCGGACATAGGCTATAAGAACATATCCTCGACGCTGTCATAATAGCGAGAGAGGAATGCAATATCATAGAAACAGCGGGAGACGTGTAATAAAACGTGTGGCCTGAAAACATAGTAAACTTTGGTGGGAAACTACGGTCGGAAAATTTCTAAACACAGTTAGGCTATGTCTCGACAGTCAGTTGCCAAGCTGTCGGGATCTCAATTAAAATGCGGAACCGCTTGACCTGTCGCATATACACTAGATTTCTCGACTATGCAAATTGTTGAACCATACAAATAATCTCAAAACCAAATTGCAAACGGAATATCGGTGTTCACATTCCTGAACATGCATTTAGGCAGGTTTCGAAAAACGAAAACTGTGCCATTCTTACCGAGAAAAACGATGGCTAAGAACCCACAGTCTATGTTTGCACAAATAATTAATCAGTCAGTAACGTTAGGTTCCTTATTACAATTTTACTGGTTCCCAACGGTATAGGCTAGCCTGCATCAGGATTATAGCGGCTAGCGGCAATCATCATCAAAAAAGATTCTTATAGATAGAATTACTGATCCTAAACCATGGGTTCGCTATCATACATTAGCATTTCAACAATTTCCAAAACATGTCTGGTTAAAAAAAAAAAAGAGAACATCCCGATCCAGTGTAGGCTATGCATCATAGCCCAGAGGTGCCATCACCAGTGTAAAAGTAGTATTGCCAAACTTTCTCGCCACGCACAATATGGTGTATGCATTAAATAAAGGACTCATAAAGCTATCTATTTTTGTTATTTTATTCTGTGTGGTTATTATAAGTTTAAATGTGAAATATTTTAACAATGTAATTATGGATCATATCACTGCAATGTAACAGTTTCCCACAGATATTTTTTCCTATGGTTGGTGAACCCAAAACCCTATAGAGTGGTCACGAAGCATGAACCCCCATTAAGGCAATTATCACAATCATACTAATATCTAAATAGAATAAATACAGGCAAATACAGGTGAATACAGGTAAAGTGGGACACTTTCTGATCATTTACATTTTGCATAGTTTTAAATTATGATCCAAATGGTTTAAATGTCAGAGCTACGGAAACTTCTAATAAACTTAGTTTATTTTTAGTAATGGAAGTATATACACAAAGATAAAGATGATGAAATTTAAGTGTCCCTGCTGTCCCACTTTACCTGTATCCACCATACTGTTTACATCATGAATTAAGCAGCAGCTGACAGGTACACAGCTGAGTCAAGTACTTGTCTGAACACATGCAAACTCCATTTATGTACAAATGTATTTATTAATACTGTTGAAATTCACAAATATACATATACATTCTTGACAAGTTCTTTACAAAGTTCTTTGCAATTAGGTGGATAGTTACACGAGTAGGCCTCTACTACATACAAGTGATTTACAATGATCTTAAAATGTACTTCCAACACATTTTATTTTAACAACTACTTGTGCGTGTTAATACAATACAACTACAATCAGTCCCTCCAGGAATAAGTGATCTTGCGATTGCAAGAATTAATGCAAATTCAACCAATCCAATTATTTGCGATAGCTTGCAATTTTGTCCAATCCCCGCAATATTTCCGCATAAAATGGTCAAATCAGGAGAAAAAAAAACGCTTGTAAATTTAGTCAATTGCTGCAATTTCCCCTCATAAAATGATCTTTGGTTGGGGGTGAGTTCTTTAAACAATCGCCATTTTTTCCAGCTGACAATTGCCATTTTCAAACATTCCCACATTTTATTGCAAAATAACCCAAAAAGGTCGCAAATTGCATCGCAACTTTTGAGAGAAAAGCCGCTGCAAATTCTATCATTTTGGACAAAAATGTTTCCTACTTCATTAACCCTTCACTAACCTTTTAAAGAAAGACCATAATGTCTTTGAAGGTGCACCTGCATGCTTCATGCTGCCACATGCACTGCATGTGCAACCTGTTCTCTTCCTGTCTGCATGGGGAAAAAATACTAGCCATTGCCAACTTAATCTGAATAAAAAAAGACATAAATAATTAAACTAAACTTAAAGCTGCTTGAATTCATGCATTGTCCATCGAAATACACGACGATGTCATTAGCTAATATAGCTAGCTAGCTAGTTATCCATTCACTTAAATCATTTAAATTTAGCTGGTTAGTAAGCTAGCTAGTAGCTACGGAGCTAATAAGAATGAACTAACGTTAATGCATTTCGGCTCAAGATGCATCTAACATTACATTTCGACTCTGAAATTTCAATTGATCACAATTAGTGTTTAAGCTTGCTAACTAAGTTTGCTGCCCAACTGTCCCAGTGCCTCAGTGCCTCGATCTAGCTACCTAGCTCATGTTAGCGGCTGAAGTTGACCACTTAACGTTAAAAATTGAGGAACACATGCAACAATGCTTCAGTCAGAAATACGACCAACGGTTGTACAATACTGATAATGATGCCAAATATGCTTGTTTTTATGTACACATCTCACCTGTGTTTTGAAGTCTAGCTCGACGATGACTTGATCTGATCGGTCGACACGTCTCTTCCTCTGAGCTGTTTCCCGCAGTCTCTGGTCGCGGCGGTTTGGCGGTAGCGGAGAGGAACGTTCCATCTGTCTACTAGAAGACAGTGCACGCGCACCGCCGCGGTAGTCGTGCACAGGCACTCAAATGGCGCAACGTGTTGTATCTACTCTCGCTCATTGATAAAGTCGAATGTTTTCATATATCGCAGCAGATACAATCAGATTCTTCACTACATAAAATTAGGGTTGCATTACAGGTTACCTAAGTTTTCTAAATGAAATAAACGCCATATGGTCTGCGAAAAAGTAGTATTACCAGGAAATACTTGTTTGAAAAGTAGTATTGCCAGGCAATACTTGTTTGAAAAGTAGTATTGCCATGGCAATACTGGCAATACTGACGGCGGCGGCCATGTCATAGCCTACGCTAATATCAGAAGCCTCTTGCTACAAACTTATTTTAAAAGTAGCCTAACTAGGCTAGTTTGCCACAATTGTGGCCGTGGGATATATAATCAAAGAATTACACTGTTAGTAAGATAAAGATATTTTCATCTTTTTCGTTCTCTTTACCTTAATCCTTTGGACACTGGCTTCAAATCTCAATTGTTTTACGGCTTTCTGTGCGATTACCAAGTTATTACTGCGTGCGCTGTTGTTGGACATGACTGCGTTAAAGTCGACTGTGAATCTGACAACTTAAAAAAAAAAAAAATTACTGAAACTGCCGTGGGAACCGCTGTGACTCACACGCTCCCTCTTTCTTTCTTTGACTGGAAGCACAAGCGGTAGCCTAACTTTCCCAAAACAGTTTTGTTGTTGTGTGATGGACCGGGGACCCGAGTGTTTTTAAGTAGGCTAAACAAACAATCAGTGCAAATGTGTTGTTTGTTAAAATATTTTTGGCTCTCAACCTTGTGGTTCTCAGACATCGGGAGGAAGAGTCAATATTGTTAGGTTACACACTGAGTGGTAACATTATAGACCAAACACTAAATTCCTTAGGCAAAATCGCATTGAGATATATAGAGACGGATAGACTGGAGATCAGCCTACTTTTATACGAGCCAAACACCTTTATTGTAGGCCTACTTAGCCCAGTGGCGGACTTAGTCATTTTGTGGCCCAAGGCAAACACAGGCATGGGGACCTCACACATCCCTTGCTCTCCCCCCTTTTCAATCCTTATTTATCTAAGAAAGATCCGTTGTGATGCTGTATCATCATCATCATCATCATCATTGCTGCTGGAGCAATCTAGGTTGGCACTGCCAGCAGCAGCAATGGGTAACGTTTAGGGATGTTCCTAACGACTAATTTCCCTGAAGTTTATACTTAGACTAGTCGACTAGTCTAAAAGTAAGAAAACACTCAGAAAACATTCAAAATTGAGCACAATTTAATCTATAAGGTTAAACATTGTCCGAAAAAATATTGCGTATATTATAAGAGCCATTTGAAACCGTTAATCACATTCTTCAATAACCAAATCTTATTTTAAATGCCGCTGAAATGTGTGGCACTTTGCGCCTTGCATTATGAACATTGCACATTATCCTACAAAACATGACAACAATTCACTCAATAAAAGTTAACAAATAACATTTATTGAAAACAATATTCAAGGTAACAAAACATTTTTAGGAAACGTGCCTGATTATTACAAGGACATTTTCATTGGGTGAACGCGATCGCATAGCAAATACAGTAAAAAATAATAACAATTAGGCCGACTGATCGACGTGACATTAGATTAGTTTTATTGGGCTATTCAACAACGCGATAGGCCTACTTACTCTTTCCACCTCGCTGGTTTAACTTGCAGGGCGAACAGGCTAATGCGTTGTTGTGTCAAAATATAGGTTATTCATTATTTATACATAATTATATATCAGGCTATAGGACTTTCTATATGAAACAATGGTGTCAAAGGAGGGAGATGCTTTTCTGTGTTGGAAGGGTGTCTGTTTCAAGACACCCTAAGAGGCCCAACCAGCACACTTCAAATTTATGACCGTGCACTCACGAGCACACATTCATGCCAGGGAAGGAAAAACAAACTCGGTGATTTGTATCTGTGTGACCGGGTAGGGCATGGTCCGGAGCCAGGCACATAGAATGAGCTCATCTTTAACACTGGCAGATCAAGGACATGTGTGCGCATCCCCACGTTAGTGAATTGATGGGAAAAGCTTATTCGTAGGCAAAAGCCATATGGTAGAACAATCAGAGACTATTTCAGTTACATTTGTATATTCAAACATCAGAGTGATATACGTATCTCGATAAGGAGGTAAAAGGACCCATTCACACCTGCATACACACACTCACAGGGGACACATTTATGGTCCTAGATTGGCCGAAGAGATAGGGTGTGGATCTTCCCAAGAATGCCTTGAGGCCCGGTCATTAAAAAGACATCTGGCCCCCTAGGCTTGGAAATGTGTGTGTGTGTGCAGGTTCAGCAGCTAATAGAGTTTGGTAAACTTAAGGGAAAACATTTCCTTTGTTCTGCAACAAACATTTGGTTGACAAATAAGTTATCGTTCTTCATCCACAACCCGTTAGTATAAAAGAATATGTTAGTACAGATAATGTTTCAAATCACAAAGGAAGGTGTTATGCTTGGGTTATAATTATACATACCTGTGATGAATAACAATAAAAGGTTTATAGCTAGTATTATATAACCCATCATAGCAGGGTATTATTATGTAATGAACAATTATGGTCAGACCATGGCCAGACTGTTTGTGATATAATTAAATCATGCTATTTCATTTAAAGTATAATATAAGACAAAGGCCAATTGTAATGCTAAATAAGACCAGCAGAGACCGCTGCAGACCGTGGAATATATTCCCCAGGGGGGAGGCGCTTTCAAACTCCAGGCACGTGGGGTGTGGTTTGAAAGACGCATATAACGAGGTCATCTGAGTTGGCCCGGGGCTAGTGTTGTTTTGTCTCTGTCATCAACGGAACGGTGTTTACGTCTTGTGGGTGAGCATGATATTGACGGACTAAGACTGGACTGTGTGATTGAGAGTGTTTAATATTGTTTAATATGTGTATGTCTAGCCGATCAGCCTGGGTATGTATATTCATGCGAATTTATTTACAATAAATTACGTTATACCAGACTCTGGAAGTTAGTGTCTAATTGGGAGAAAGTTTCAATTACGTGTAGTGGAGTGATCCTGACCCCTCCCGACGGGGCGGTGAAAGGATTATTCTATTTATTATACTACAGCGTTTTGTTTTTTTCCTTCGTTTTTTTAAGTTTTTTTTTAATCCGGCGTTGTTAACATTAGTAACGGATTCTCGTTTTTTTTATAAAGCAACATTTGACCAGGAAAACATGAAATTTCAGTGCAAATTATGTCAATATGTAATTTAAATGTGTACATTAATAAAATAGTAAGTTTAACCGACTAGCATTTCTGGTGCCGACTAGCGAGGGTAGCAACGTTTAATCGGCTAGTCGACTAAACGCGCACATCCCTAGTAACGTTAGCTCCTCTTCGCTAGCATTAGCAATGCTAACAACACTAGTGCTAGTGCTAGCAGTCTCAGACTGACTCTGCTCTTCATTAGTGGCATCTGTACTACTACTAGCCGCCGTGAAAAATGTAGTTAGCTTTGGTAGTTTTGCCACAAACTTTTTACTTTCCTCCTTTTCTCAGCACCGCTTGGGTAGCTTCGCTTCATTTCCACTTTTTAATAATCGCGCCGAGCTGAAACACGAATTGGCTACTGAATCATTTCCGCAGACGGCTCATCATGGAATAGTCCAATGTAGTGGGGACTGAGGGGGGGGGGTGACTAAGACACTCATGAATTAGGCATTCTGATGCCATTTAGCGCATGAAGTTTATGAGGCATTTAACGGGGCCCTTTGTAGTATGGGGTCAGCTTGGGGCCCCAGGCAATTGCCGACCTTTGCCTAATGGGTAAGACCGCCTCTGTCTTAGCCTACAGTTTAAATGTCACCATGAGTGATACATGATATTAAAAATAATTATTTTTTGATGAGAGATTTTTTTCTTCTCACGAGGGAAGTGCAGGAGGGCAGAACATTTAACGGATTGGACTGCAGCCCCAAACAAATGAAGGGCCGAAACATACCTCACGCAAATACGTGAACGTGGACGCTTCGAGTTACGCAAACAGTTTTTCGTTTGCCATGACATTTATGAAAGACAACTGTCATACATGGGGCAGTGGAATTAGATGAACTGCCCAGAATAAAAGCTCAGTCTCAGCCTGATCGTGCAAAGCACTAATGTTTTTTGTTTGTTTTGTGGAATACGTATGTTCTGAATCAGTTTAGATTCACTTATTGATTGAGCCAACAATGGACACAGATGAGGAGATTGACTCGTTAATGAAAAAAAAGAAGAAAAGAAAATTAACCGTGAATTGTTGTAGACCCGCATCCCCCCATTTATTTATATTTTTCCCGTTGCAGGGAGTGTTGCCTTGTGCGGCATCCATCCTGAGGAGCAGTCACTCCATACACCACAGTGCGCCATGGAAAAGCTCCCTCATCCAAATTGTTGTGGAGAAGACGGTGGGTGAGAAAGGGCTCAGAGATGGATCTGGAGTGCTGTTAGAAAATGGACACTGTTTGAATGGGACTCCTTGAGTCCTCTTGATTACTGTACATTACATTAGATTTAGTGGATGCTCTTGTCCGTAGTGACATAGTGTACTTTTACACGCAGTCAACTTATACAACTTGAAAAAATAATTCAGGCTACGTACAAGGGTATGACAGCAGTGCCCCCAAATGGGAATGAAACCTACAACCTTTAAGTTTCAAGCCCAGCTCCGTCAGCGATTTAGCCGTGGACGCACGCTGTAATTACAGGCCCGCAGGACTAAGTGAATGCACTAACGTGGTGCTCTGGTGTTACTTCACTTTGCTACCGAGGTGCTTAAAAAAAGAGCCGTAACCAAAAGAAAAAACCCCAGGCACACTTGATGTCCAAAGAGGAAAAAATAAGTTTACTATTTTAATGTAAGACAAGAGCATTGGACACTGATGAGGAGCGGTAGGCGGTGGATGGCGATAATGTTGGGTGTATCTCTGTCCTATCTCTCCCTCTTATGGTCGAGGAGAGCGTGACTATGACATTTACTCCAGGTTACTGAGGGAAAGAATCGTCTGTGTGATGGGGCCAGTAGGTCTGCGTCTGTTTCTATGATTGTGTCTTCGTGATTGTGTCTGTGATTGGGCCTTTTTGTTTGTGTCTGTGATTGTGCCTTTGTGTCTGTGATTGTGCCTTTGTGTTTGTGTCTGTGATTGTGCCTTTGTGTTTGTGTCTGTGATTGTGCCTTTGTGTTTGTGTCTGTGATTGTGCCTTTGTGTTGGTGTCTGTGATTGTGCCTTTGTGTTTGTGTCTGTGATTGTGCCTTTGTGTTTGTGTCTATGATTGTGCCTTTGTGTTTGTGTCTGTGATTGTGCCTTTGTGTTTGTGTCTGTGATTGTGCCTTTGTGTTTGTGTCTGTGATTGTGCCTTTGTGTTTGTGTCTGTGATTGTGCCTTTGTGTTTGTGTCTGTGATTGTGCCTTTGTGTTTGTGTCTGTGATTGTGCCTTTGTGTCTGTGATTGTGCCTTTGTGTTTGTGTCTGTGATTGTGCCTTTGTGTTTGTGTCTGTGATTGTTTTTGTGTTTGTGTCCATGTCCATGATTTTGTGTTTGTGTCTGTGTTTGTGTCTATGATTATGTCTGTGATTGTGTCTGTGATTGTGCCTTTGTGTTTGTGTCTGTGATTGTGCCTTTGTGTTTGTGTCTGTGATTGTGCCTTTGTGTTTGTGTCTGTGATTGTGCCTTTGTGTTTGTGTCTGTGATTGTGCCTTTGTGTTTGTGTCTGTGATTGTGCCTTTGTGTTTGTGTCTGTGATTGTGCCTTTGTGTTTGTGTCTGTGATTGTGCCTTTGTGTTTGGGTCTGTGATTGTGCCTTTGTGTTTGGGTCTGTGATTGTGCCTTTGTGTTTGTGTCTGTGATTGTGCCTTTGTGTTTGTGTATGTGATTGTGCCTTTGTGTTTGTGTCTGTGATTGTGCCTTTGTGTTTGTGTCTGTGATTGTGCCTTTGTGTTTGGGTCTGTGATTGTGCCTTTGTGTTTGTGTCTGTGATTGTGCCTTTGTGTTTGTGTATGTGATTGTGCCTTTGTGATTGTGTCTGTGATTGTGCCTTTGTGTTTGTGTCTGTGATTGTGCCTTTGTGTTTGTGTCTGTGATTGTGCCTTTGTGTTTGTGTCTGTGATTGTTTTTGTGTTTGTGTCCATGTCCATGATTTTGTGTTTGTGTCTGTTTCTATGATTATGTCTGTGATTGTGTCTGTGACTGTGTCTTTGTGTTTGTGTCAATGATTGTGTCTTTGTGTTTGTGTCTGCGATTGTGCCTTTGTGTTTGTGTCTGTGATTGTGTTTTTGTGTTTGTGTCTGTGATTGTGTCTATGATTGTGTCTTTGTGTTTGTGTCTGTGATTGTGCGTTTGTGTCTGTGATTGTGCCTTTGTGTTTGTGTCTGTGATTGTACCTTTGTGTTTGTGTCTGTGATTGTGTTTTTGTGTTTGTGTCTGTGATTGTGTCTATGATTGTGTCTTTGTGTTTGTGTCTGTGATTGTGTCTTTGTGTTTGTGTCTGTGATTGTGCCTTTGTGTTTGTGTCTGTGATTGTGCCTTTGTGTTTGTGTCTGTGATTGTGCCTTTGTGTTTGTGTCTGTGATTTTGCCTTTGTGTTTGTGTCTGTGATTGTGCCTTTGTGTTTGTGTCTGTGATTGTGCCTTTGTGTTTGTGTCTGTGATTGTGCCTTTGTGTTTGTGTCTGTGATTGTGCCTTTGTGTTTGTGTCTGTGATTGTGCCTTTGTGTTTGTGTCTGTGATTGTGCCTTTGTGTTTGTGTCTGTGATTGTGCCTTTGTGTTTGGGTCTGTGATTGTGCCTTTGTGTTTGTGTCTGTGATTGTGCCTTTGTGTTTGTGTATGTGATTGTGCCTTTGTGATTGTGTCTGTGATTGTGCCTTTGTGTTTGTGTCTGTGATTGTGCCTTTGTGTTTGTGTCTGTGATTGTGCCTTTGTGTTTGTGTCTGTGATTGTTTTTGTGTTTGTGTCCATGTCCATGATTTTGTGTTTGTGTCTGTTTCTATGATTATGTCTGTGATTGTGTCTGTGACTGTGTCTTTGTGTTTGTGTCAATGATTGTGTCTTTGTGTTTGTGTCTGCGATTGTGCCTTTGTGTTTGTGTCTGTGATTGTGTTTTTGTGTTTGTGTCTGTGATTGTGTCTATGATTGTGTCTTTGTGTTTGTGTCTGTGATTGTGCGTTTGTGTCTGTGATTGTGCCTTTGTGTTTGTGTCTGTGATTGTACCTTTGTATTTGTGTCTGTGATTGTGTTTTTGTGTTTGTGTCTGTGATTGTGTCTATGATTGTGTCTTTGTGTTTGTGTCTGTGATTGTGTCTTTGTGTTTGTGTCTGTGATTGTGCCTTTGTGTTTGTGTCTGTGATTGTGCCTTTGTGTTTGTGTCTGTGATTGTGCCTTTGTGTTTGTGTCTGTGATTGTGGTTGTGTTTGTGTCCATGTCCATGATTTTGTTGTGTGTTGTGTTGTGTTTTTATGATTTATGTCTGTGATTGTGTCTGTGACTGTGCCTTTGTGTTTGTGTCAATGATTGTGTCTTTGTGTTTGTGTCTGTGATTGTGCCTTTGTGTTTGGGTCTGTGATTGTGCCTTTGTGTTTGTGTCTGTGATTGTGTCTATGATTGTGTCTTTGTGTTTGTGTCTGTGATTGTGCCTTTGTGTTTGTGTCTGTGATTGTGCCTTTGTGTTTGTGTTTGTGATTGTGCCTTTGTGTTTGTGTATGTGATTGTGCCTTTGTGTTTGTGTCTGTGATTGTGCCTTTGTGTTTGTGTCTGTGATTGTGCCTTTGTGTTTGTGTCTGTGATTGTGCCTTTGTGTTTGTGTCTGTGATTGTGCCTTTGTGTTTGTGTCTGTGATTGTGCCTTTGTGTTTGTGTCTGTGATTGTGCCTTTGTGTTTGTGTCTGTGATTGTTTTTGTGTTTGTGTCCATGTCCATGATTTTGTGTTTGTGTCTGTGATTGTGTTTTCGTGTTTGTGTCTGTGATTGTGTCTATGATTGTGTCTTTGTGTTTGTGTCTATGATTGTGCCTTTGTGTTTGTGTCTGTGATTGGCCTTTGTGTTTGTGTCTGTGATTGTGCATTTGTGTTTGTGTCTGTGATTGTGCCTTTGTGTTTGTGTCTGTGATTGTGCCTTTGTGTTTGTGTCTGTGATTGTTTTTGTGTTTGTGTCCATGTCCATGATTTTGTGTTTGTGTCTGTGTTTGTTTCTATGATTATGTCTGTGATTGTGTCTGTGACTGTGTCTTTGTGTTTGTGTCAATGATTGTGTCTTTGTGTTTGTGTATGTGATTGTGCCTTTGTGTTTGTGTCTGTGATTGTGTTTTTGTGTCTGTGATTGTGTCTATGATTGTGTCTGTGATTGTGCCTTTGTGTTTGTGTCTGTGATTGTGCCTTTGTGTTTGTGTCTGTATTTGTGCCTTTGTGTTTGTGTCTGTGATTGTGCCTTTTTGTTTGTGTCTGTGATTGTGCCTTTGTGTTTGTGTCTGTGATTGTGCCTTTGTATTTGTGTCTGTGATTGTGCCTTTGTGTTTGTGTCTGTGATTGTGCCTTTGTGATTGTGTCTGTGATTGTGCCTTTGTGTTTGTGTCTGTGATTGTGCCTTTGTGTTTGTGTCTGTGATTGTGCCTTTGTGTTTGTGTCTGTGATTGTTTTTGTGTTTGTGTCCATGTCCATGATTTTGTGTTTGTGTCTGTGTTTGTGTCTATGGTTATGTCTGTGATTGTGTCTGTGACTGTGTCTTTGTGTTTGTGTCAATGATTGTGTCTTTGTGTTTGTGCCTTTGTGTTTGTGTCTGTGATTGTGTTTTTGTGTTTGTGTCTGTGATTGTGTCTATGATTGTGTCTGTGATTGTGTTTTTGTGTCTGTGATTGTGTCTATGATTGTGTCTTTGTGTTTCTGCCTGTGTCTATGTCTGTGTCCCACGTCAGTGTCTGTTTCTGTGTGTGTCTGCGTGTGCACCTGTATGTGTTTATGTTTGCGCGTGCGTGTGTGTATGTATGTGTGTGTGTCTGCTTGTGCATGTGTATGTTCTATGTTTGCACACGCACGCAGTGTGCATGCAGTGGACCTTATGCTGGCACACTCCTCTTCCTCTCAGATCGATGACTTTGTGGCCAGTCTGGTAATCACCCAGCTGCTTCTACTGCAGCCAGAGAGAGCAATAATATGACCTGGTGAGTGTGGGAATGATGAAGCCCATCCACATGTACATCGACAGCCCTGGTGAGTGTGGGGATGAAGCCCATCCACATGTACATCGACAGCCCTGGTGAGTGTGAGCATGCCATCCACATGTACATCGACAGCCCTGGTGAGTGTGAGCATGATGAAGCCCATCCACATGTACATCGACAGCCCTGGTGAGTGTGAGAATGATGAAGCCCATCCACATGTACATCAACAGCCCTGGTGAGTGTGAGAATGATGAAGCCCATCCACATGTACATCAACAGCCCTGGTGAGTGTGAGCATGATGAAGCCCATCCACATTGTGGGAATTTAACATTTAATCCTATAAAAGTATATGTTGTAAATAGAATGTATAAACTTGTCTGTGGTAGTTGAGTTTCGAATGGGTGACCTTGGGCCTGTGTTCTGAGAGTTCTGAGAGGGAGGGCCACAGCATTCTTCAGATAAAGGATTTGCCACAAAAACACTGTCATAAGATGAGTTTCCATCATAAACAACTTAGTGGAAAAATACTAGACATGAACTGAACATGTGTAATTCTAAGCGCTTGATTGGTTTGAATTATACGCCCAGTGATGTACAAACCCCTTTTTAGCAAACAGTATATAAGCACCCTAGTAGCAGAGATGGGGTAAGCGGGGGTCCACGAGCGAGAGCGTGCACGAGAGAGCGTGTGCGCGAGAGCGCGCTTCGAGCGTGCGCTCCCAGAGGACCACAGATCCATTGTGTTCTTCTGTAAAGACTTCGAGCTGACACAATAAAGACAAAGTGATTTAACCATTCGAATTGAATTGAAGAGTATCCTTGATCTACCTCCTTGACCACGAAAAGCAATAAATTTAATTGCTAACAACATGTACATCGACAGCCCTGGTGAGTGTGAGCATGATGAAGCCCATCCACATGTACATCAACAGCCCTGGTGAGTGTGAAAATGATGAAGCCCATCCACATGTACATCAACAGCCCTGGTGAGTGTGAGAATGATGAAGCCCAGGATTTTTGGATCATCGACAAGGTGCTGGTTCACCCCTCTCATGCTGGGAAGGACGAGCCAGAAGGAGGCTCCTGTCTCTGCTGGCTCTTCCTCCTTGGACTCCCCCGCCCAATCGCAGAGTCCCCTCGAGCCACCCCCGGCCTCCTTCTCCAAACCCGAACCCTGAACCCCAACCTGCACCTGGAGAAACCTGACAACCCAGAGCTTGGTTTTTGAGGATACATTGGTAACAAACTAAGATGTGTTTTTGCAGTTATTGAGTACAGTCCCTCCTCTTCCACATGAACACAGTAAGCCTCTGACAGTAAAGCCAGTTCTGTGGAGGACCAGGGGAAACATAGTAGCCTTTATCATAATCGAGAGAAAGCTGATAATTGAAAAATTTGATTAGTGCCTGAAGTATAATCTTGAAACAGCCTCATAAAGTGATTTTAATGGAACACAGTTCCAGCAGAGTGGAATGTGTTGGAGTAACGTCGTCTTGGGTCCGTTCCCATGGTGCTATCTTAATCAATAACGTGATCTGGCACGGTGTGTGCCGGCGGCCATGTTTCCCACTGACAAGGCAAGTTCCCACTACAGTTCAGCCTAACTGCAGTGCTTTGCTTTGGCCGCAATTTTGAGTAAACACTGTTTTAGTGAGTGCTCTTTTCATTTGAGTCTAATGTATAACGTTTTTCATTAAGAAAATACCACACGGAGGGGGGAAAGAGCATCTTTCAGTCAGTCACACGGTGAGTGAGTGTACTTTTGGACAGTGCGACAGCTAACGATTGCCTGTAAAGTTCTCAGAAACTGAAACAGAAACAGAGTGCAGTGGCTCGGATAATACCTGCGCTCAGGCGCGGTCAACGTGTTTTCACCTCAGTCATTCAAACCCACCTGAAAAAAGTCCAAGGTTGAAATGCTTTGCGAGTGTTGCTCTCTCCTCTTGGTTAGACAGGACAACAATAATAAGACGCTGGCTTAAATGCCTCTCGGAGGACCCAACAAAAACAGACACACACACACACACACACACACACACACACACACAGGTTTCTTTATTGTTCCTAAAATAAACATTTTTGTTAAAAAACTGATCACCAGTGGGGCAAAAAGGGGCTTGATTTAAGTACCTCTGTGTGCATTCAGGCTTAACCACTGCAACGCAGTCTCAACTGATGCACAGACAGCTGCAATGTATCTATTCATGAATGTAGACGAGCACGATGGAAATCGTTTTTTAACGTTTTGTGTCTTATTGGCTCCATTTGGCTCATCATGGGAAATTCCCTTGTGTTCTAAAAATAAAAAGCTGCCCTACCTCCTGGAGAAAAGGGGGCTGTATATTCCTGTTCACTACAAGCTTTGCTTAGTACAAATACACATCACATTTCTGAATAGTATTTGAATATTGCCTTTGCATTATATGCCCCCAATGCTATTACATTTTCAAGGAATAAGCATGGACTAAAATCTTTGAATGTACTGGCAGAGACTTGAAATTTGATTAACATTGGTTGTTATGTGGATGGGTTGATTTGTTTGTCCACTTGAGGGCGCCAGAGTACAGATCCACGGGGTACCTGGACCATTTGAGCAGTGGTTCTGCTTCGGCAAATGCCTTCGTAAGGACGGTGATTGGGCAGCGTTTAATGTTTCAAGTCGGTAATTTCACGCATGAGCCTTCCTTGAACATAAGAAATGTGCTCCAGTTGCAGCACCTTGAAGGCCTTACATGGATGAAATACATTAAATGGTTTTAAAGTGAAAATAAATGAATCTGTTTCATACTACTTTGAACACTGGTAGGCTTATGTGTGACACGTTTTGAGACGGAGTAAGTATGAAAACAATACTTTCTGTATGTCTCGGATTAAAAACTAAAATTGAAATGTAACGTTTTGACGATAATGTTTAAAATAATTGTATTACCTACTCCAGCTATAGTGTCATAATATATGATAAGTTACCAGCAATGTAAAAATAGAAACTTTTTTTTTGACAGGGTTCCTTCTGGAAAATGTTATGCCTTAACAGGAACAAATGCTACATTTTTATCTGTTGGTCGAAATAAGGAGCATAATTATGGCCAGAGCACTACAAACCAACATAGAACAGACAATCAAAATGAGGTGACATCCCTGTTTTCTTATTAAATTATTATGGGATGAAACAGTAATTAAATACTTCATTACTTGGAACCCAGTAGGTCCACCGATTTATTGGCTCTAGACGTGTTATAATATAGGTGTGGGAAATTATGAAAACCGGTGTGTATGCACATTTTTATTTCCACCAATTAGCCTACCCTGGTTCAAAAAATGAATTCGCTAATTAGATTGAAACATCAATGCTGATTCATTCGTAGATTAGACCACAGTAAAATGTTTTATTGTTATTGTAAATTTATTTTGTGATAAAGTTATTGTGTAGAATACTTTTTGAAAGAGACTCTTTAAGTAATCATCTGGACCATATAGCGTAGCCTATAGGCTACTCCTAACCACTAACGGAACCAGATGTTTAGGTTATAGTTTTAATGAAGCATTTTGATGAATAATTGTGGTCTTATCACCTTGGTTTCAGGTGTGCGCTGTGAATCCACAGATGTTAGTTTCTGGTCAGCAGACTTTCTGAACGAATCCGCATTCCGCCCAAGCCTGCAAACCTCTGTGTCCCGATAGCTCCGCTCCACGTCATTTAGGCTTTCGGCAGTTTCGCACGGACAGCTGGTATGTGACTAAATAGCCGCTTTCCTTTCGTATGCTGCTCGAAGGTGACGGCGGGCGAATGGAGGGGAAGTATTAATTTTGCCTATTGATGCCGGTGGCCGATCAGACTGGTTGCATACCCCTGAGTACAATAGACCAGCGGTTTTCAAACTCACTTATCTCCCTGCATATGCTGCTCTTTGTAACAAATCTCTTGCTCAGTTAAGGTTGTTGAAACATATAATATTTTTTTCATATTTCCCCCCTGTTAAAACTACACTATGCAGATTTGTCTCTTTATTATTGGCTTTGTCTTTGAATTCTAAATTATTTATACAGAATAGTTAGTTTTTGTAGCCAGGGTACTATTCCACAAAACAGGATTATCAAATTATCCAGATGACTGTGAGAACTATTAGGCTGAATTGTCACAATAGTGAGATTTCTGTCACTGGAAATCCACAAGAATCTGGTTTAGGAGCGTGATTTATTTATACGCATTGTTAGCTGCTGATATTGTAGAATGTTTCTGAGGTTATTTCATGTTATTATTTCAGAATTATCTGGCTAACTTGTTTATCCTGCTTTGCGGTAATAGCCTCTCCCCCAGGTGTCAACACATTCAACAATCAGGAGCCTGTTGATTCACCTCAGTCTTTAATTTAATCAGTCATTTGTTTTGTGTGTGTAATAATTTAGCGCAATATGTACAATGGGCATGCATACATTTCTGATATGATGTGGCTTAGGGTAAAATTAATCTCTCAAAACATGTAAAGCTTTTAATTAAAAAAAAACGTACCACTTTTTAAAAACAAGCATATGCAGGGGTACCCAGGACAGGAATTTGAAGAACCGCTGCAATCGGCTAAGCTGTAGGAAATAATGAACGGAAGTGAGGAATGAACCGTGCAGTTATATTCAATAAATTAATCAAAAGAAAAAATGCAACAATGTTTTTTGTTCAGTGAACAAGAACAACACATTAATTTAGACTGCAGTCACTTTGCTTCGGAACTATTTCAGTTGTTTCAAATATTAGGGCCATAAGAGTGATGCCACTGCCACACTTTAGCAATGTAACATTGGTGTGTTTTTGCATAGTTGAAAGAGTAAGATCTTCCCCCACATCTATTATCAAACTGTACACCCTGATCTTCTTCATAAATTCACATTTGCTCATATTTGTTAAAATATTTGACCAAAATAACAATTTTTCAGGAAATGTAATTGTATACACATTACGACATTATATTATATTTCCTGACATATATTCCCATCATTTAAAAAGAGGCATTAATAAGCATTAATAATGGCACAATAGGCTATTTTGCATTCAATTCAATTCCATTCAATTACATTTTATTTGTATAGCGCTTTTTACAGAGAACTGTCACAAAGACGCTGCACAAAGAAGGAAATTGAGCAAAAAACCAGGCCTGAGCCCCCAACCAGCAAAACGAGGTAAAAAAACTCCCCGGTGGGAAGGAAAAAACACTCAACAGGGGGAGGGATTCTGCGGGCTCATTTCACGTGAAGCCTGTGGTGACGTTAGTGCGGTTATGACCCACATAATGGTCATGTGACTGAAACATCGTTCTTGCCCTTTAGCGCTTGAGCGTTTCAAAATGTATCTTGTGCTTTATGTTTCAACAAAGAGTTTCACACATTATGTTGCACTAAGACTGCACTATTGGGAATAGCATATGTTCTTCAGCATGCAGCTTTTCTTAGCCAACATACTTATATATACTATACAAGTATTTTAAAACAGTTAGTTAAAATTAAAACGGCCAAACCATTCATATTAATACTATCGGTGTAACATAAATTGCAGCTAATAAAGATGACTGAATAATTATTAATGAATGGGACCTTGATACAAATTGTTATTAAAACATTATTTAAATTATCGGCCATTTTTTAGTTTTTGGAAACGTGGTGATTCAGTTTTTTGTTACATCGTTTCTGCAGCGAGACCATTTATATTAAACAGAATTACAACACTATTATTTTAATAGTACAATTATACACATTAGTACACATGGCAGTTATAAATTAAGTTGGATATACAAACGTATAAATAATCTCTAACCTGACTACAATTAAGTCTCATTGTGTACAAATATGTTACGATATACTTGTCATGTATTCTTGAAGGCCATAGTAAAATAAAAAAATCTGAAAATTAAATAACATGTAATTTGTGATAAATAAAAATTGTTTTCCGTTCTCTGAGGATCTGTTTTTCTCTCGGTATATATGAGCATGGGCGTTCCCAACCAAATAAGACTGCGGTTTTATTTAGGGTTAGTGTTGCAGGCCATTTTTAAAACAGGAAGCACCTGTGTGCCATGTATAGAGTTCACTCTGTGACAATCTGTACTTTCACACGCTATCTGGACACAGCTAATCAGTAATGCAAAATGTAGCCTGTTATCTGAAAGTCACCTGAGAGTGTAGCTTTCAGTACTAATGCAGTTATATCCTATACTTCCGGTGGGCTGTTTAATTTTAATCACTATTTAAATGTTTTAAATTCCCCAACGTCAAACCAACTTTTGAAAGCCATGGCAGTATTTATAAACAAATTAATAATGTTATACATTAGTTATCTTTTACAAAAACAGCTAAAACCTTCCAGCTGTGTTCCATCAACACAGACTTGCTTCTTTCATCTAGTACTGATTCCCTGGTGTTCAATCCCTTCCTTCCTACTGGAGCTCTTTATAATGAATGTCATATGTATATTAGAGCTCTGTTTATTATTATTATTATTATTATTATTATTATTATTATTATTATTACACTTTGTGTCAGTTGTGCTAATGTTCCATTTTGTATCTATACCAGTGCTGATCTAACCTTATTGCATTATGAATAAACATACATATAAATAAAAATCTATATAGGGCCTTCTCCTACCCAAATAAATAATTGTAAAACGTTTGACTGTTTACTTGCTTTCCCCTGTTATTGCTGAAGTAAAGCTAGAATATTCTAGAAGAGACCTCATTCGTCAGAACCATGGAGAAATGTGCTGTTTGTTCTCTGTAGTGAGATAATGGCATCACTATGTATTTTAAACATAGAATACAATAAATGCATGCGTGGCTTGGTCACCGTCTATGCATAGACACAGATAGTGACTGCTTCTCTATTTAAGATGGAGTTATTTTACTGTTATGTGTTCATAAATATAATTATGCACTTTTGTTCTCCATTTTGATTCTGACAAATAATAATCATACAACTGGAATAATATAACTGATCTAATGAATATTTGGAAATAGAATCTTTGGCCGGTGAATAAATGATTGCATTCATAAAATATCACTGTCACAATGATATTTCACAGCCAGGAAAATGAGAAAACGGGAAAATATGAAAATGTGGAATGATCAAGTCTGGATCAAGTCCAGTACTAAGTCGACAGCCCAACAGTGCTGACCAAAAGATTTCAACAATCTTAAAAGATTCTGTTTGGAGGAATGGTCAAAGATTTCCCAAATGTGTTTACTAATATCATAAAACGCAATAAAGGACCACTCAATAGTGTTATCCCTGTGAAGGGAAGGTTTTTTATTATTATTATTATTATTATTATTATTATTATTATGTGAATAAACACACACATTCAGACGGTTAATTATAGTTTTAATAAGATTCTTTAAAATCCATGCATTAATTACACATCAGTGTACTTCATTACAAAATAACTGAAAAAGATTAATTCAGCGCCACAGAAAAACATATATAGTGCAAATGATGCAATGCACTGGTATTAGCATGGGACATGACATTACTATGAATTCACAATCTACAGCAGGCGAAACATGTCCTTGCATCACCTACAAAAGCAGCTACAGCTACAGCACTACAAAAACAGCAGCGTCATGCAGCTGTGCTCTTCTGAAACCTCTTTCTGGAAACTCAAATCAATCGAAATGGACGTAAACATCCGAGCGTTTTCAAGCAAATCCTAGTAAACGTAGTATGTCAGAGGAAAAGAAAATGCACGTCAGGATGAGAGAACAGGTAGTGAGCAGCACGGCGGCGACGTTGGTTCTGCACGCATGTCCGCCGCAGCTCCTCGCCCCCTCGATGTTTCCTTCACTCATTTTCTTCCTCGCCTAAATAAAGGAGAGTTGCAGCAACAGGTTATCACTTTTGCCACATGGGAGTACAATCATGATACCGCAGTTTTCTGCGGACGTCCCGTTTTCAGGGAATTGCTGGGTAATTTATGGGTTTGGGAGGAACCGGGACATCCCCAATCACAGAAATCACAGATCTGTGGAGATGCTAACTGGCTAAACAGGCCCCCTATAGGCTATAAGGGCCTGATTTACTAAGACCTTTAGCAAACACAAGTCCTTTTAGCACACGCAAAACTAATAACAGAAACCAATGACTGGTGCAAAACAAATATCATGACCAATCATCGGTCATGTTATTGGTTTTGCATGTGCTAAAATGATTTGCACATGCTAAAGGTCTCAGTAAAAGGCCCTAAGTGTATCTGCAAACTCGATAACCACTCAGGGCAGTCAAATCTGACCCAGCGTGTGAGCTCTCTAATCGTCCAATTGGCTGGCTTCTGTTCAGCCGGGACAACTTGAACAGAAGGCACATTTTTTTAGGGTCAGTTCCATTTCAATTTTGTCGATTTTGGAAATTAATTGAAATTAAATCCGTTTAAAAATCCTCATTGGTCATTATGGGGACTTTTTCCAATTCATAAACCGAATTTCAGTTAATTTCCTGAATTGGCTGAATAATTGAAATGGGATTTACCGCAAACACAGGCAGCTGATGCAGTGTGCCAGAGCAGTGCATACCCCTCTCCAGGAGTTCACCTCTTTACATACCTGTGCATACCAGGTGTTCACTGAGGCCGTGCAAAGCCTGCTCACTCACCTGCAGAGAGCACAGAAGTGCCATGAACCCCAGACTGAGGAAGTTACAGCAATTGACGCTGAACATAGAACAGCACATGTGATCCTTCACCGGTGGTCCCTTCGGCTGTCTGCCTTTGACCCTCCCGCATTTTGGACGCCGTGGTCGCTTGTCACCCGCCTCCCCCTCGGCCTCCGCCTCCTCCTCCTCGTCGTCCATGCCATCATCATCATCCAGGCCCTCGGGTTCAACGTCGAAATCCTCATATCCCACATCAGCGACGACAAAGCTGGCTTCGCAGCCCTCCATCGATGGAGCTCACGAGCGCAAGATCCTCACCTGCAAGCCCACTTCCCTGTTCTCTGCTCGAGAGACCTGTCTTCTTTATCGCTAAAACATCTGCGCCCCTGTCCGCTGTCCCCCCACAGTCTTTTATACATTTAATTTGCCCTACATCTATGACACCATGATGAGACAACCTGTGGTGATGTGCAGTTAACCATCCACCCCAGTCTACGAACACGGCCAGTAACTGTCTCAGATGGGGAATTAGTGGTTAGTGGTTACAGCATGGTGGGTAAGCTCAATTCAACAGCATCAGTAACATCAAACATAGGCAGACATAAACATCACATTAGACACATGACTAGTACAACAGACAATATTCACATACTACCACTAGACAAAAATTACAGACAATATTTACAAGATTAATACATTTTTTAAATACAACTTGCAAAGACATACACTTTCAGTGTTCCCTGGTCAAAACACACAGCAAAAATGCTGGTGTAAATCTAACACTGCTGGTGTACATTTAACACCCTGGATGTTAAATTTACATCACCATTTTTACTGTGCAGGGCAACACAGTGAGGTAGCTACGGTCAGATTAAAGTAGCAGCATTGGTCAGTTCTGGTTTTCTAAAGCCACAGGGTCAACAACTGGCACAATATTTGATTCAATCAGAATCAGCGACTAGTTGTGTAATGGATTTTAGTGGCAGATAATCAAACGCGAAGGTAGGGAGATCAGAACAAGTCACTCATGCAGTGAGGACCAATAAAGGGAGTAATGCAATAAATGCAAAGAAAGAAAAGACAGAAAACTAATTTCTTGTGGCTAAACAGCCAAACGAAAATCAACCCACTAAAATAGGGCGAACTCGAATAACAAGTGAAACACAAACTAAATCTCCCGAGCTCAATACTGGAGCCAAAACGGGAAACTTAGCAAAGAAAAGAACACCCACATAAGTTTGGACGGCCGAAAGGATGTAAAACCAAAATGAAAAAAAATTAAAAAAAACGGTCTCAAAGAGAACAGCAAAGAACAAAATAAATAGCACAGAACGCAAACAGGAGAAATAATACCGATACCTGAAAATAAGCTAATAGCAAGTCCCCCGTGAACATAAACAGCATTTAATATCACGAGGTCGCTAGTACCTGGCTATACCTGGCTCAATGCAAAGTCGAATGACAAAGAAGCACCGGGGAAGCGGAAGTGAGGAACTTAAATACCCCGCAGGTAGAAGCACAGGTGAAAAGAATAATGAGGGAAAGCAAACCCTGAACGGAGCGTGAAAAAAATCAGATAAATTAACAATCGGCAAACCAGGACGAGAACCGCAATGGTAAATAAAACAAAAATCCACAAACCATGACAAGTTTAGACTCAAGAAACGAGATGGGGCAAGTTAAGCACACTGTAAATAAACTGCTATGATGGATCAAATAAGCGCTGAACAACAATACAAAGAAGCTGGGCACGTGGTTCCCCAGGACCAGGCTTGGCCACTCTTTATTCATCTTTATTTTCATTTCAGTTACGTCACTGGATTATAGGGGTTATAGGGCTTATAATTCTATGGCTCTTGATAATAGAGACACAAATAGACTGATTGATTGCAAGAAAGCAAGATCAACACTGACCTTAGGGATGCACTGACACCAATAACCTATATGAATCTAATGGATAATGCATGTCTGTATTGGCCACTTTCATTAGATTGACTTGTGATGTACTGAGTACTGGGGAGCGCCTGGCTCCAGTCTCCCACCTTCAACTGCCAGGAAACTCCCTGGATTCACTATGAATAATAATGCAATAATCAGCCATGGAAGAGAAACACACAGCTGTACTGATGGATAATACTTGTAACTGCTGTATGATCTGAACCCCGTCTACAGCTCTGACTGCTCTATTTAAACAGTTTGTGATCTGCCCTCCCAGTGAGGAGGAGTTCATGCAAACTCTCAGCTCTTCCTTCTACATTTACCTCTCTGCACTGAGGGAGGAGGGACTGTTGTTGGAGACTGACTGTAGGACTATCATCACAGACTGCAGTCAAAGACTTTCACCATGACTCTTATAACCAGCCTGCTTCTGATCTCAGTATTCTTTTCAAGTATTATTTTCAATAATTTATTTTTTCTAAAAATATATTTGTGAGGTTGTGAATTGTGAGTTCTAAATCTTTCTTAATTTCACAGGTTGAATGTCAGACACTGACTGAGTCTGAACCAGCAGTTAAAAAGCCTGGAGAATCCCACAAACTGACCTGTACAGCCTCTGGGTTCACATTCAGCAGCTATCCTATGAACTGGATCAGACAGGCTCCTGGGAAGGGACTGGAGTGGGTTGCCTTTATAGATGTTACCACCATCTACTACTCTGAGTCTGTCCAGGGAAGATTCACCATCTCCAGAGACAACAGCAAGAACCAGCTGTATTTACAGATGAACAGCCTGACAGCTGAAGACACTGCTGTGTATTACTGTGCCAGAGACTCACAGTGAGATAATTATGAATTAATTAAATAACAATTAATTCATAAATTCATTAAAAAAAACAATTAAAAAAACATGTATCTTGGTCCCTATAGTTTATTGTATACACATTACTACATCAGTAACTAAATGACAAGCAGAATGTACCCATAAGCATTACATATCGATCAGATTGTCATCCAATTTAGGTGAAAAAGATCTTAAATTTCTTTCATCAACAGTTCCCATTGTGCTTTCATTAATAAACTTTAATGAGTTTATGAGCAGTTATGCACCATGTAGTATGCTTCATACATACCTTATTTAGTCCATGATAGAAAGTGTCACCCATATTGTTATCGGTTTATTGTTAGCATTTGAAGCTGAGTGTTCTCTGTATTGTCAGTGAAATAAAGGAGGACCTGGCAATATAAATTATGTAAATTAAAATTTAAATCACATTATCGCTACAGAAACAAAAAAACAAGACACAGAACTATGTGTCCAGTATGCAATCAATTAAGAAATACTGTATAAACCGATTGACTGAGGTCATCTGAGTTTTTTAATGCGTGCAGAAACATACATTATAATGTACTATCATATGCATTTGCTTTTACTGGTATATTTGTTTTACCAGGATAATCTACACAAAATAGGACAAGGAACATGTTCGCTGGTGAATTCATGTATTTATTTTTGTTTTGTGATCTAAAAGGAATGTGTGTAAATGTCTGATTCATAACTTCATAGCCAGTGAGAAACGGGGTCAGTGGTAACCATTGTGGCAAGGCATAGAATTTTTACTGTCCAATAGTGTCAAAAAAACGTTATCCCAGGGCTTAGGGGTAAAGTGTGAATCCTTAGCCCAGGGCTAATGCTTAGCTCAGGATTAACAAATGCTTGTGTGAACACAGGCTGAGCTTGCCCAGGGTTATTCTTAGCCTGGGGCAAAGGATAACCCAGTGCTTACTACAGTGCAGTGTGAAAAGGCCTAAAGTAAAGGAACTAAGGTGCTGAGGTCCATATGTTTTTACTACTTTTTTGTGATACACAATATAAAGTGTGAACCATTTAATAACCTTGTAATATTTTAATGGTAAGTTTTATATAGTGTAAACTTTTGTATTTATTTATTAATGAAGTAAAGGAGGCTCACTGCAATTACTGTATATGTAAACGAGCACTTGATCACTTTAAAGTAATTAAAGGTCCAGATACAACCAGATACAAAGATATATGACAAGACAGAATCCCAGTGCATTTTAATGCATTTGAAGCAATCTCAATGTAATGTGCTACATTGTGCTGATATTAAAATCATAACATTGTGACTATTCATTTTGAATTTAATAAATAAGTATTATTATCCAGGAGGGGGCAGCAGTGTTCCTATAATGACCCTCTGAATTTCTCTTGTTTTTCTCTTGCATCCAACCCCCAGAGATTTAAACAAATTCAGTCCAAAGTATTTCCTATAAAAGCCACTGAGAATTCTCCTCCCAACACCTGTAAGACAGTGAGAGAGATCTGTGTGTGACAATGAGAGCTATTGTAGCATTAGCAGTGTTGCTGGGAACTTTATCCTGTAAGTGAGCATGCTATATTCATATTTGTATTTAAATTTAAATTCTGATTTAGTTTGCAGAATAACATTGCTTACTGATGTACTCACAAATGTGTTTTATTTCTGTCGCTGTAGAACTCACACAGCCAGGCTCTATGGTTGTAAAACCAGGACAGTCTCTGACCATCTCCTGTAAAGTCTCATATTCACTGAGCAGCTATCATACAGCCTGGATCCGACAGCCTGCAGGGAAAGCACTGGAGTGGATTGGGGGTATATACACAGGTGGAAGCAGTGCTTATAAAGATTCACTAAAGAGCAAGTTCACCATCTCCAGAGACACCTCCAGCAGCTCAGTGTCTTTACAAGGGAGCAGCCTGCAGACTGGAGACACAGCTGTGTATTACTGTGCCTGATACACACAGTGCAACAAAGCCACACCAGAGCTGTACAAAAACACATCATACTGAGAGTCACCACTGAACACAAACTGTCTTAATAATGAGCAGCAGTGTTCACCATATCAGGAAATGTAATGACATATTGGCTTAACAAAAGTGAAGAACTCTAAAGAAGCAGTTTTTATGTAATAAGGATAAATTCTTCATTACTTTAAATAACTTTTCAGAAACAAAACAATAGTCATTTCCAGTTCCAGTATTTCATGTAACCATGGTCTCACTGGTAATATTTACTAAAAATAAAAGTGGTCGCAACAGTCAACACACAATCACAACAGTCAACCCTCGTAATTTACAAAATAAATATCATGTTCAAAAACAGTATCTTAAATATTTGTATGTTTTAAGCAGTGAAAAATGGTACATTATTTAAAGAGTGATTTTAGGCAGGTTCCCTGCATCTCTGCTGATGGTGCTGGCAGCTGCATCCTGTGAGATTCTGTTCTGTGTAAAACCAGAACACCCCCCGCCCCCCTAAACAAATACAAATACATAAATTAATACATACATAACCACAATGTCTGGCTTCTTCCTACTGCTGCCAGCACACTCCTTTGGAATTGTTATATTTTTGGTTGTTGCTCACACAGTGTGAATCAGAAGTGGGGGCAACAGAGAGTTGTCTAAATTTCCCTCCGACCTTCTGCAGCAGTAATTACACTATGACTTTAAATGCATATTCGACCCACATTTTGCATTCATGGCTCAGTCAAACGGACTTGAGTCAAGCAGGTATTTGAAAAATTATAATAATATTTTTTCAAAGATGTAAAATTAGGTATCAAAACAACAAATGCAACTTGTTTTAGTTTAAAATGCATATATTTTACAACACTGCTTTACTCATAAAAACAATCATGAATTACAAGTAATATTAATGGAAAGTTCTGACCACCTAAGCATTCATATATACACTGTGCGCTTGTATGTAAATATGAATTCTCATGAGAGGTGCAGATATGCAAATAAAAAACCCCCACATTTTTAAAGTATCACAACACTTGATTGAGCGCTACTAAAACAGCAATCGCTAAAGAACTGCGTAAAATTGTGTTTTGTCCCCTTCTGCAGATGCTCATTGTGACATCACACTGACGGAGTCTGAGTCACAGATGAAGAAGCCTGGCAGGGTCGGCCCTAGCCTTTTAGTAGCCCAAGGCAAGATCTGTAGATGGTGCCCCCCCCCCAAAACTGAATCCTCTCAGTATGCGTATCCTGATGAACAGACATAGTAAGCAGAGCAGTAGTCTCCTCAATAGTATCCGAACCTAACGGGTGACTATCGAGGGCGGTGACAAAACGGGACTGTTCAAGAAGGAATCAATAAAAGCCTCAACCTGGAGAGACTGCTGTCTCCACAGGAGATTAAGAGGTAATAAGGTATGTGATGTGATGCAGTGTCTTGGAGTCTCGCTATAGAACCTGATTCCTCTAGTGAGATTCTCTCTCTCTTAATTTTGACACACTGGCTGATAGTGTGACCTCTCCTTTTACAGTAGTGACACCACTCAACCCGGTGATCGGAATCCTGAATAGACTCGTCCAATGCCTCAGAAAATGACGTCATCAGAGGAGCCTCTAACCTACCGGTCTTGCCTGCCAGCGCTCTAAACTTTATGGCGAATTGAGCCACAGTATCGTTACCCTGGCGAAGGCGATGAAGCCATCTAGCTGATTCCTGACCTGAAATGATATGGTCGAAAACCGACACCATTTCGCTCATAAGTGTCTTAATATTATGTAAAACCGACGAACTGCCCCTGATTAAAAGAGTCGCCCAGTCAAGCGCGGCTCCTGTAAGTAGTGAGAGCACAAACGCCACCGCAGAATCTCTGGAAATAAAGTGCGATGGCTGAGCTTTAAAAAATATATTACACTGCGCCAGAAACCCTCGACACTTGCCGGCCCTACCATCGTAACAGAGTGGGAGCTGAAGTTTGGGCTCTCGGGGTGAGATGGGCAAATGGGTGGAATTAATCTGTGCTTGGGGAACTAGGGAAATGGAAAAAGTAACTGTGAGAGACATGGTATGAAGACTCTGTGTCAGTTTTTTGAGACACTCTCCCTGCACACGCAACTGTTCACTCAGCAGGGCCTGTTGAGTGCACATATCCTGTTGCCTGGTCTAAAAGGCAAACATGCCCTCCTCATGAGAGGACCAAACCGAACACTGGGCAGTCAAAATACGTTTAACCTCTGACTGATCTCCCTGGGACAACTTCGCTGAATCATCCATGATGGCTTGTTTGTTCTTTAATGGGTTTTAAACGGTTCGGAGATTCAAACGCGAAAGTCGGGAAATCAGAAGTCAGCTCACAACCATGAGGACCAATACCAGGGAGAGAAATAATAAAAGAAAGGAAAGAAAAGACAGAAACTAATTCCTAAAGGCTAAACAGCCAAAAACGAAAATCAACCCACAAAAACAGGCAAACTAGAAAACTAGTAGACTACAAACTAAATCTCCCGAGCTCACGTGTGAGACATGAATTGACATCCCAGGGCACCTGAACACACAACACTGGGGGGTGGAATTTTGTTCCTCTGGTGGGCTGTAAAGCCAGTGCCAGGAAGTTTACTGGGACCATCTGGCCTGAGGTTTATGACGTCAAAAAATGTCTCAGGATCTCATGGGAGGAACGCTTGGACTGTAGTAAAACAAGCACATGGACAGCGTCACAACGCCACCACCTGACGTCACCGGGGCAGGCTACATCCCTCTTTTTAAAATATTTTACACACAACACAACATGAGTGTACAGACTGCTTTTGTCCTCAAAGATGTCTAAAAACATATAAATGTGATTAATATTTTTGTTACATTGTACAGTATACACTGGAACTAGTCTAGCACTGAAACATACATTATACACTTTTTTTCCAGAGGCATAATCATATATTGTTCAGTTTTTGAGGGTTCCATTAGCAAATACACTCAGTAACTGTACCTGACGCAACAGGAAAAACTAGGGTGTAATGTAATATTCTCAACAGGAATTCTGGGACCTTTGTGGCATTAATATTAATCACATCTGAAAAACTATGCAGAGATGGGATTCTCATGACAACACAAACTTAGACCTGTTCGTTGTGATGGTCTCGGTGTGGGTGGTACAATGGCCTACATTTCCTAAATGTTCAACATGGATGGAATGTATATTTCATAACTCAGGAATAAACTGCGGTTGTGGAAGTTCCTCTCAGGAAAGTGGAAGTTTCCCCCCCTTCAAGGGGGGGCTAAAAGTGCAATTTAACAATATCTGGCCAGTTTATGGTTTTACGACCGTCTGCAGCCAGATCAAATGCAAAATTTGGGCCTTTAAGCAGAGGAAACAAAGACCTAAGGGAAGCTGTAGTCAGACTCTCCGGCACATCTTACCGTGTTTTATGCGTGTAGCGACGGCCAGGAATGACTTAAGTATTTAACTGTGTATGAAACTCTGTTTCAATATGTTCTATTTTATTCTGTAAATAACCTTGATTAGTTTAAGTAAATGACCTGCCTGGCTAATAAATTGTTTTATATCTAGACTTGATTTGCATGGTCTTCGTGAATTGTGTCTCTATTACCGGGGTTTACATTGACTAATCTTGTTTGTGGTAATATGACTGCTCTGCTAGGCCTTAGCCAGTACTAGGAGGATTCTATGTTCCAAAAGCTCTGAGCACCTGTGATGGTGATATGTTCAAAATCTGAGTTTTTGTTTTCTAGTATTTCGTAGATCCTATGGTCAAAAACCTCTGTGATACGTTCCAAACCCTGTGAGTTTCTATGGGCTAGGGTCTCTGAGCTTGTCAATCCGATTCAGTGTGTCAGTCTGCACCCCATATCCAGGGCTATCAGCGTCCCCGGTATAAACTCCTCAAAAAAAGTTCGGAAACGTTATTTCGGTCGATTATTCCTCCCCTTTAATAATACCAATTGGTATTGTATTTTATATCGTTGGAAAGCCTGATTAGTCACCTTTACAACGAGGTACAACTTGTAAGGATCATGCATTCGTGGAATGAGCAACACAGCTAACCGTGTGGGTAGCGGCCCAAAAAAATGTGCCAAAATCCCCTGCAATATTCTTCTGTTGGTATTCACTCTCGTTTTGAGTTGCTTGGTGGACTGGATGATTGCACTCTCCCACAGTAATAAGGAAAAAAACAACACATATTGGCCATTTTTACACTTTATTCATTTTACACTGTCAGGGACCTCAGTAGCGTGTGGAAGATCCATACGCAGCCACAACAGCTTGGCACCTCCTCCTCATGCTGGTCACCAGCCTGGTCACACGCTGCTGTGGGATGGCATCCCATTCCATCCCACTGGCATACACCTGCCAGCACTTGAAGCTCAAAACGAGAGTGAATACCAACAGAAGAATATTGCAGGGGATTTTGGCACATTTTTTTGGGCCGCTACCCACACGGTTAGCTGTGTTGCTCATTCCACGAATTCATGATCCTTACAAGTTGTACCTCGTTGTAAAGGTGACTAATCAGGCTTTCCAACGATATAAAATACAATACCAATTGGTATTATTAAAGGGGAGGAATAATCGACCGAAATAACGTTTCCAAACTTTTTTTGAGGAGTTTAGATAGTTTCAACAGAACAGAATTCCACTCGCAATCAAGCATCAATTCTAATTGGATTCAGATAAATGAGTATAGAATCAGCGTTGGTGGCTGATAGACAATGTAATGTACACAAGCTGCCTTTTGGATAAACTGGGGTCAGCGTACACCAGACTTAAAGCGGAAGGTAACGTGGTATGATTACCTTTGATACGTGGTCACTTATTAGCTGATCCCGTGAATCTAAAGAGCAGTCTCACCCGGTTGCAAGAACAGTAATATCTCACAATAACTCTTACCTTTTCCCACAGCAATAGCGGAATACATCACGCTTAAACTTTTGCTCGGAGCTATTCTCTCATTGGTCTAGCTGCGCGGAGATTAACAAATGTAATGAGCTAAAACGTGAAATCTAGCAAACAAAAAAATACCCTTGGCTACCTTAACTAAGAGCCGGAAGAGAGTTAAACCAAAACGAAAGTACAAAGCAAAACTGTTTCCGAGAGAACAGTAAAGTACTAAATAGATGAATGCTACCAGGAGGAAAACAAATTCTATACCCGATTAAGTAGCTAAATAGCAAGTCCCCCCTGAACATAAACAATGTTTAATATCAGGAGGCTGCTAGTACCTGGCTATACCTGGCTCGAATGTAAAGTCGTAAGACAAACAAGCACCGAAGAAGCGGGAGTACAGAAATTAAATACCCTGCAGGTAGAAGCACAGGTGGAAACAATAATGAGGCTGGCAAACCACAAAATGGAACGTGGAAAAAAATTGATTGATTCACAATCGTGAAAGCAGGACGAGAGCAGCAAAAAAAAAAAACAACAAAAAAAAAAAAAAAACAGCCGCGAACCACTACACTAAAAGTGTTTTTAATATTTTTTGTTATACACAATATTTTTGTAATATTTGACTGGTAAGTTTTATAGTGTAGACTTTTGTATTCATTTATTACTGAATTAAAAGAGGCCCCCTCACTGCAATTACTGTATATATAAATGGGCACTTGATCACTTGATCACACGAATTAAAGGTCCAGATACAACCAGATACAAAAAAATATGACAAGATAGAATCCCACTGAATTTTAATGAATTTGTAACAATCTCAATTTAATGTGCAACATTGCATAACAATGTGAATATTCATTCCAAATTTAATCTATACATATTATTACTGATCTAAATCCCAGAGTAATGCTGGTGGTCGCAGTCTGTTGTTATACATTTTCCTCCAAAAGGGGGCAGCAGTGCTCCAATAACGGATGTTCTGACCCTCTGAATTTATCTAGTTTTTTTCTTTCATCCAACCCCCAGAGATTATAAACAAATTCAGTCCAGAGTATTTCCTATAAAAGCCACTGAAAATTCTCGTGCCAACACAGGAGCATCACCTGTAAGACAGAGAGGGAGATCTGTGTGTGACAATGAGAGCTATTGTAGCATTAGCAGTGTTGCTGGGAACTTTATCTTGTAAGTGAGCATGCTATATTCATATTTGTATTTCAGTTTAAATTATACTGTGACATCTTCCAAAGTTGTACTTGTAAATAAAATAAGTAGTTTATTATTTGTTCTGTTTGTTTGCATAATTATATTTCTTACTGATATACTCACAAATATATTTTATTTTTGTATCCACAGATGGTCACTGTGTTGAACTCACACAGCCGGGCTCTATTGTTGTAAAACCAGGACAGTCTCTGACCATCTCCTGTAAAGTCTCTGGGTATTCCCTGACTGATGGCAGCTATGCTACACACTGGATCCGACAGCCTGCAGGGAAAGCTCTGGAGTGGATTGGTATATGGTCGGGTGGAAGCACAGCTTATAAAGATTCACTAAAGAGCAAGTTCACCATCTCCAGAGACACCTCCAGCAGCTCAGTGTCTTTACAAGGGAGCAGCCTGCAGACTGGAGACTCAGCTGTGTATTACTGTGCCCGAGAGTCACAGTGAGAGAAAGTCATGTGGGAGTGATACAAAAACCGCTTCACACTTCACTTCACACTGGCAGCAATTTGATAGAAAAAACAGCGCTGTAGAAATATAAATTCAGTGTGGTCCAAAGTTATAACTTAAAATAGACAAATAGAGATATCTGATGATTGAAAATGTATTTAATGACAAATAAATATCTATATCTTTTAATAAAAAAAATACAATAAAAACGAAAGTAAAATAAACTGAAAAGTCTTCATATGTTTTTAAATGCCTGTATCTGAGCAGGCATGTAAAAGTGTTTTTTTAGGTAATTGGTTTTAGTTGCATATGGTAAAAATGTGACAGTTTTATATGACATCATTACATCATAATATCATAATATCATAGTAAATTTCCAAAATTCAGTGTTTTACATTCAGACAGTAAAAATTCCCAACAGAAATATACACTGCCTAGTCAAAAAAAAAGTTGCCGTTGCACCCGTCATGCATAATGTCCACTGTACAAGCCTCTGGATGTAGGGGTTCTCTGTGCCAGAGACACAGAGAAAATATTGGAGGTCCAGTTGCGACAGATACAAACTCTTTAAGTGTTCAACGAACACCACTGAAATGGACAATAATCCGTAGTGGAGAGGGAGAATAATGAGAACACAAAATAACGTCACGAAAAAGGCAAGGAACTCGATATGCGAGCAAAAACAACTGAAATAAGCAGACACGCTTATCTAACTCCGTTTGTGGAGCGAACTAACAAAGACAAATAAAACTATTAAGATCCCTTTAACTGGGATCAGAACAGTTAGAGCGCTCGTAAAAGAACAAAGGAAATAAGCGGACACGCTTATCTAACTCCGTTTGTGGAGCGAACGAACAAAGAAAATAAAACTATTAAGAACCCTTTAACTGGGATCAGAACAGTTAGAGCGCTCGTAAAAGAACAAAGGAAATAAGCGGACACGCTTATCTAACTCCGTTTGTGGAGCGAAACGAAAGGAAACGAGAAAGCCTCTGCTCTGAAATGAGAGCGAAAAGAAACTTGCTTTCTTTCTTTCTAAACCCTTTCTTTCTAAACCCTTTCTTTTTTAAACTAGTTTACTAACTAATCCTATACATTCTTTTACCGGCTCGAATGTTAAGTGGAATAACATGGAAGCAACGAGAGAGGCAGGAAGCGGGGTATAAATAGTGAGCGGAAATAAATGACAGGTGAACTCACTAATGATGAGGTGAAAGCAAAACCTGTAGTGGAACACAGGAAAATCCGATAGATTACCGGTAAACGACAAAAAAGAATAACGAGAACGTGGAGATAAGGGAAGGAAGGCAAGATCCATGACACTAGAGGCAGTGTTATGATCTGGGGTTGCTTCAATCGCTCACCCTGAGGCAGCTTCTATTGTTGTTGGCGACTTCAACAGGGCTAATATGAGGAAAGTATTGCCTAAATATCACCAGCATATTAACTTTCCTACCCGTGGTGATCAGACTCTTGACCATTGTTATTCTCAACTACGGGACAGCTATAAACCCCTCCCCCGCCCTGCCTTTGGTAAGGCGGATCACACCTCCATTCTTCTCCTCCCAACCTACAGACAACGTCTAAAACAGGAAAAAAACGTTTTTTCGAGCAGTTCAACGCTGGAGAGAGAAATCCATTGCCACTCTGCAGGACTGTTCTGAAACCACAGACTGGCAGATGTTCTGTGTTGCAGCTGATGGGGACATTGATGAATACACAGACTCTGTCTCAGCCTACATCTCCAAGTGCATAGATGACGTTTTCCCGAGAGTCAATGTTAGGACTTTCCCCAGCCAAAAGCCCTGGGTTAATGGTGATGTCCATGCTAAGCTCAGAGCACGGTCTTCTGCCTATAGATCTGGGGACCTGGAGGCCTTGAGGAAGTCCAGATATGACCTACGGAAAACCATCAGAGATGCAAAAAGAGCCTACAGGGACAAGTTGGAGTCCAACTACCACAGTTCCGACCCCAGACGCATGTGGTGTGGACTGCGCTCCATCACAGACTACAAAGGGAGAAATAGCAGTGATACCCAGCCCGCCGCCTCTCTTCCCGACGAGCTCAACACCTTTTACGCACGGTTTGAGGTGAGCAACACCTGAGAACTAGCTGAGGATCAGGATGACTGCACTCTGTACATATCTATGGCTGACGTGAGGAGAGCTTTTAAAAGCGTAAACCCTCGGAAGTCACCAGGGCCAGATGGCATTCCAGGCCGTGTCCTCAGAGCGTGCGCTGACCAGCTAGCGGAGGTATTCACCTCTATATTCAACCTCTCCCTGAAACAGTCTGCAGTCCCCACCTGCTTCAAACAGACAACCATTGTCCCCGTACCAAAAAAACCTTCCATCACCTGCCTGAATGACTACCGCCCTGTAGCACTGACCTCCATCATCATGAAGTGCTTCGAGCAGTTATTCAGAACCCACATTTGCTCCTCCCTTCCTGACACCTTGGACCCCCTTAAATTCGCATACCGTCCCAACAGATCTATGGACGACGCCATCACCCTGACAGTGCACACCGCCCTCTCCCACCTGGATAAGGGTAACACATACGTGAGGATGCTGTTTATAGACTACAGCTCAGCATTCAACACAATTGTGCCCGCTAAGCTCATTCCCAAGCTCAGGATCCTGGGTCTTAACACCTCCCTTTGCAACTGGATCCTGGACTTCCTGACGGGCAGACTCCAGGTGGTGAGAATGGGTAACCGCTTCTCCTCTGCACTGACCCTGAGCACCGGAGCCCCTCAGGGCTGCGTACTCAGTTCCATCCTGTACACCCTGTTCACACACGACTGTGTGGCTACGCGCAGCTCCAACGTCATCCTTAAGTTTGCAGACGACACCACCATCCTGGGTCTCATCTCCAACAACGATGAGACCGCCTACAGAGAGGAGGTCAGCATCTTAGCAACATGGTGCCAGGACAACAACCTCTCTCTCAACGTCTGCAAGACTAAGGAGATTATCGTGGACTTCAGGAAGCGACAGGGGGGGGGGGGGGGTCACGCCCCCATTCACATCGATGGAGCTGAAGTGGAGAGAGTCTCCTGCTTCAAGTTCCTCGGTGTGTTCATCAGTGATGACCTCTCCTGGTCCAGGCAATCGGTCGCGGCAGTAAAAACTGCCCAAAAGCGCCTATACTTCCTTAGGAGACTCAAGTAGTTTGGCATGTCTTCCAAAACTCTCACCAACTTCTACAGGTGCACCATTGAGAGCATTCTCACTGGCTGCATTACTACCTGGTATGGCAGCTGCTCCGCTGCTGATCGCAAGGCCCTCCAGAGGGTGGTGAAGACAGCGGAGCGCATCATTGGCTGCCACCTCCCCTCTGTGCAAGGCATCTACCACACACGATGCCTTAAGAAAGCACAGAAAATCATAAAAGACTACAGCCACCCAGGCTATGGACTGTTCTCGCTGCTGCCGTCTGGTAGACGTTACCGGAGCATTCGGGCACGGACTACCAGACTCACAAACAGTTTTTCCCCCAGGCCATCAGGCTTCTCAACCAGCAACATTAATCTCATTCATCTCACCTCATTGTATGCTCTGGGCCAGGGGTGTCAAGCTCCAGTCCTGGAGGGCCGCAGTGTCTACAGGTATTTGTGGTTTCCTTTTAATTAGCACCCAGTTAAAGCATTGAGAACAAGGTGTTTGGACTTATTAGCCAATCAGTGACTTAAATTAATCACTTGTGCTGAAACACACCAAAAACCAGCAGACACTGTGGCCCTCCAGGACCGGAGTTTGACACCCCTGCTCTAGGCACTTCTTATGTACATTCAATGTACATCACCTTAATTTAATTTATTGTACATGTCTATCGGCACCTCCACACTTTATATTTAATACTCTTACTCCTACTGTCCATATCTGGAACTGCTGCTAGTGTTTTACTGCTATGTATATTTATATTTATGTTATTCTTGCCCTTATTTGACTCTTTTTAACAATTTAATATATATATATATATATATATATATATATATTATAATTTTTTTTGTTTTTTTGTTTTTAATGCCTACTACATAGTTGTTGCTTGCCATGTCCTAAGAATTTCATTGTTCAGAATGACATTGTGTTATACTGTGCACTTGATAAATAAAAACACTTTGACTTTGACTTTGACTTTGGTCTATGCTCAGCAACGCTATGCAGCAATACAATGAAGTCAGCTGAGTACCTGAATGTACTGAATGACCAGGTTATCCCATCAATGGGCATATTCCAGGATGACAATGCCCAGATTCATCAGGCTCAAATTGTGAATTCATTTTCACACATAAATTGGCCACCAGATTTCTGACCTTAACCCCATTGAAAGTCTTTGGGATGTGCTGGAGATAATTTTACGGAGTGGTTGGACTCTCCCGTCATCAATACAAGATCTCGGGCAAAAATTTATGCAACTCTGGACAGAAATAAATGTTGTGATGCTGCATAAGGTTGTGGAAACAATGCCACGATGAATGAGCGCCGTAATCAAAGCTAAAGGTGGTCCAACAAAATATTAGAGTGTGCAACTTTTTTTTTGGCCAGGCAGTGTAATACTGTAATACTTTCCGAAATCAATCTTATCCAACAATATTTTCCTCAAATAAATTCTCTCGTTCTCAGTCTCTGCACTTTCATAACTGAACTGAACATATTAATCATAAATCATACCTGCAGACGGATTGATTCTGCTGATCAGTATATTTATGCAGTGCATATGCAAATTGATCATACAGTATGGTGATCATAATATATCTGGTGATCAGTACATGACCACTTTTATACAATGAGACAATATTTCTTTAATTCAAAATGTCTTCTGAACAGCATTACAGTGCAGATCACATTTCTGTAGACAAGATGCTTTTGAGCAGCAAGAATTAAGCACAGCAGGATGGCCTATGAACATGAAACATGGTTCTTTAAAAAATATATTTTCTCCATTGACTGTAATGTAAATTATATCAGAGAATTTGTGCATAAACTATGACACTTTTTCTATGGTATTTGTAGTCCTCAACTCTGACTGCTCTATTTAAACAGAGTGTGATCTGCCCTCCCAGTGAGGAGGAGTTCATGCAAACTCTGAGCTCTTCCTTCTACATTTACCTCTCTGCACTGAGGGAGGAGGGACTGTTGTTGGAGACTGACTGTAGGACGATCATCACAGACTGCAGTCAAAGACTTTAATCATGGCTGTTATAACCAGCCTGCTTCTGCTCTCAGTATTCTTTACAAGTATGATTTTATTTGTCAATCATTTAACTCTAAAATTGTGTTTGTTCAGTTGTGGATTGTGAGTTCTAAGTCTTTCTTAATTTCACAGGTGTTGAATGTCAGACACTGGTTGAGTCTGAACCAGCAGTTAAAAAGCCTGGAGAATCCCACAAACTGACCTGTACAGCCTCTGGGTTCACATTCAGCAGCTACTGGATGGGCTGGATCAGACAGGCTCCTGGGAAGGGACTGGAGTGGATCTCAATCATTGAATATGACAGTGATAATAAATTTTACTCCAAGTCTGTTCAAGGAAGATTCACAAATAGCAGAGAAAACAGCAAGAACCAGCTGTATTTACAGATGAACAGCCTGACAGCTGAAGACACTGCTGTGTATTACTGTGCCAGAAGAGCCCCACAGTGAGAGAGAGTGAGGGGAGAGCCGTACAACAACCTCTTCCTGTTTATCATACAGAGCTACAGTTGTGAACCGGACATAAAAGATTAAATAACAATACAAGTCTGAGTCTTATACAAGTCTTAACTCTCAACAATAAACTCTTACCACAACAGTCCTTCTGGAATTCATTCTGTTTATATTATTCCTACAGCAAAGAACAGAGAGTAAAAATGCCTGAATATTAAAAAGTTCACTTGTTTTATTGGTGTCTGTGAGGGAAAGACATTATTAATTTAGAAAGATTTGCACATTTTATTCCATGACCTGTTTCTAACTAAACATATAATTTATGTAGTATACACACTCTTCACTGCCATTATTAAAAAATAAAGAGCACAGGAAAGGACAGTTGAAAAAAGCACAGGAAAAGTGTTTTATGTTGTAATAGGTTTCTCAACTGGTTTGAATCTACTGTATGTTCAACACACACTATATTCGTATTTACTGCTAAATAAAAACAGCCAAACTGCCTCCATATTTGTTTCAGCTGTATTAGCTAAATTCATTCCAGGTACTTCAGCCCTCAGTCTCCTCATCTTATGAGCTGAACTCTCTCTCTCTAACACCTTGATGGCTTTGATGTCACTTACCGTTTAGGTGAAACTTTATTTTGAGTGTCCCATGTTGATCTGAACTTGATATCAACTGAATGTTGAGATACAGCAAACAGTCAGTTTATACTTTGCTGAGTGTCAATAGAGTGTTTCTTGAAAAGAGTGTTCAGTGTCAATACAGTGTTTCTTGACACTCACTTCTTTGTGGAGTTTGTGGACAATCACCTGCCATGCAATTGATTTTAAATTAACACTGAACCGATATTCAATTGATATCAGTTGATATCAAGTTGAGTGTCAACATGGGACAATCAAAATAAAGTGTTACCTTTAAGCAAACCGATATACTGAAGTCACCTGTTTTTTGCATAGAGGCAAAACCTACAAAAAATCTGCTCTTGTTTACATTAGTTTTTTATTAATTTATTATGAGGAGAATAACACATGCAATTCCAAGAAATAAGGCAACACTAATAAACTTTAGAGTATTTTCAGCAATGTAGATCTGCTCAATGTGAAGTCATCACATTACATTATAACTATGTGAGCAATCACTCAGAATTTAATCCATAAACATTGTTACTCATCTAAATACAAGAGCAATGCTGGTGGAAGCAGTCTACTGTTTTTAATTATCCTCCAGGAGGGGGCAGCAGTGCTCCAATAATGGATGTTCAGACCCTCTGATTTTATCTTGTTTTTCTGCTTCATCCAACCCCCCGAGATTTAAACAAATTCAGTCCACAGTATTTCCTATAAAAGCCACTGAGAATTCTCCTCCCAACACAGGAGCATCACCTGTAAGACAGAGAGGGAGATCTGTGTGTGACAATGGGAGCTATTGTAGCATTAGCAGTGTTGCTGGGAACTTTATCTTGTAAGTGAGAATGCCATATTAATATATATTTTTAATTCAAATTTTTCTTTTTCCAACGCATTACCTATAGATAAGTTTAAATAAATTGTTTATGACTTTTTTCTGTTTGTTTCCATAGTTAAATTACTTGATACTTTATACATTTACAAACATATCTTTTATTTCTGTCTCCACAGATGGTCACTGTGTTGAACTCACACAACCAGGCTCTATGGTTGTAAAACCAGGACAGTCTCTGACCATCTCCTGTAAAGTCTCTGGGTATTCCCTGACTGATGGCAGCTACTGTACACACTGGATCCGACAGCCTGCAGGGAAAGCTCTGGAGTGGGTTGGATGTGTCTGTGGCCCTGGAAGCACAGCTTATAAAGATTCACTAAAGAGCAAGTTCACCATCTCCAGAGACACCTCCAGCAGCTCAGTGTCTTTACAAGGGAGCAGCCTGCAGACTGGAGACTCAGCTGTGTATTACTGTGCCCGACAGTCACAGTGAGAGAAAGTCATGTGGGACTGATACAAAAACCGCTTCACACTTCACTTCACACAGGCAGCAGTTTCATACAGAAAACTGCACAACTGACATGTGAATTCAGTTAGGCCCAAATTAATAACCTAATGTCTAAAATTGAAATAAGCAAGTTGAGATATCTGATGATTTAATTTATTTTATGATTTAAAGAAATACCAATAAAGTTTTATAAATAATTTCTAAAGGTAGAATGAGCTGAGAAGTCACCAGAAACTGAAAGTGAGGGATGAGAAAATAACATCAGAGAAACAATTTGGATTCACTGGAGATTGTGAATGTGTCAGTCACACACGAAAGGCCCTGAGCTAAGCTCCTGCTGGAGATTGTGAATGTGTCAGTCACTCACTAAAGGCCCTGAACTAAGCTCCTGCTGGAGATTGTGAATGTGTCAGTCACACACTAAAGGCCCTGAGCTAAGCTCCTGCTGGAGATTGTGAATGTGTCAGTCACACACTAAAGGCCCTGAGCTAAGCTCCTGCTGGAGATTGTGAATGTGTCAGTCACTCACTAAAGGCCCTGAACTAAGCTCCTGCTGGAGTTTGTGAATGTGTCAGTCACTCACTAAAGGCCCTGAACTAAGCTCCTGCTGGAGTTTGTGAATGTGTCAGTCACACACTAAAGGCCCTGAGCTAAGCTCCTGCTGGAGATTGTGAATGTGTCAGTCACACACTAAAGGCCCTGAACTAAGCTCCTGCTGGAGTTTGTGAATGTGTCAGTCACACACTAAAGGCCCTGAGCTAAGCTCCTGCTGGAGATTGTGAATGTGTCAGTCACTCACTAAAGGCCCTGAGCAACGCTCCTGCTGGAGATTGTGAATGTGTCAGTCACTCACTAAAGGTCCTGAGCTAAACTCCTGCTGGAGATTGTGAATGTGTCAGTCACACACTAAAGGCCCTGAACTAAGCTCCTGCTGGAGTTTGTGAATGTGTCAGTCACACACTAAAGGCCCTGAGCTAAGCTCCTGCTGGAGATTGTGAATGTGTCAGTCGCACACTAAAGGCCCTGAACTAAGCTCCTGCTGGAGTTTGTGAATGTGTCAGTCACACACTAAAGGCCCTGAGCTAAGCTCCTGCTGGAGATTGTGAATGTGTCAGTCACTCACTAAAGGCCCTGAGCAACGCTCCTGCTGGAGATTGTGAATGTGTCAGTCACTCACTAAAGGTCCTGAGCTAAACTCCTGCTGGAGATTGTGAATGTGTCAGTCACACACTAAAGGCCCTGAACTAAGCTCCTGCTGGAGTTTGTGAATGTGTCAGTCACACACTAAAGGCCCTGAGCTAAGCTCCTGCTGGAGATTGTGAATGTGTCAGTCACACACTAAAGGCCCTGAACTAAGCTCCTGCTGGAGTTTGTGAATGTGTCAGTCCCACACTAAAGGCCCTGAGCTAAGCTCCTGCTGGAGTTGGTCACCTGCTGCCCCCCCCCCCCACCTCAGGGAAGGTCTCCTAGAAGCACATGAGGGATGTTACAGCAGCGCTGGAAATCTGCTTCTAATACATCAGCCAGCAGCCTGTCTTTGGCCCACAGAGGGGACACTGTGGCCGTAACCGAATATGATCCCGTTTCCTGCCCCTTGTCAAATCAGACCCCTGTTTATTATGTGCCCTCTCCCCTCACTTTGCAAGCACTGTGACACCTGTATGCAATGAAATATTGGCAAAACAAAAGTGAAAAACAACTACTTGTATATAAAGGACAAATTCTTCATTACTACAGTGTGTAAAAATGTGGTCATAACTTCATGTGCCTTATTCTGAAACTACATAATGAATCAACAATCAATCATTTGGCAGATGCTTTTATACAAAGCGATGTCCAATAAGTACATACTGTAGGTCATTGAAGCGACTACAAAGCAGATCTGAGCACAAAGCACAACTTTCTCGTAACATAGGAGCTATCCCCAGTAATGAACATTTATTATAGTACACAAGTACAAGTACTGTGGAATTGGTCCTAGATTGGTAGGTTAGTCGAGGTGGAGTCTGAAAAAGTGCGGATTCAGACCACAGCGGAAAACAAGCAGTGTTCTGGGGAGCTAGGGTAAAATCAATAAACGCTGTTACTGATCTAAATCCCACAGTAATGCTGGTGGAAGCAGTCTGTTGTTTTCTTCCAGCAGGGGGCAGCAGTGCTCCTGTAATGGCTGTTCTGAATTTATTTTGTTTTTCTCCTTCCTCAAATCCCAAGAGATTTAAACAAATTCAGTCCACAGAATTTCCTATAAAAGCCAAATGAGAATTCTCCTCCCAACACAGGAGCATCACCTGTAAGACAGAGAGGGAGATCTGTGTGTGACAATGGGAGCTATTGTAGCATTAGCAGTGTTGCTGGGAACTTTATCTTGTAATTGAGCATGCTATATTTCTCACAGTGTTACTTTTGAATGCCATTACATTAGCTGTTTTTTTAATGTTTGCTGTTTGTTTCAATAATTATATCACTTATTGATATATTTACAAATCTATCTTTTTTTTGTGTGTTCACAGATGGTCACTGTGTTGAACTCACACAGCCAGGCTCTATGGTTGTAAAACCAGGACAGTCTCTGACTATCTCCTGTAAAGTCTCTGGGTATTCCCTGACTGAGAGTGGCTATGGTACAGCCTGGATCCGACAACCTGCAGGGAAAGCACTGGAGTGGATTGGTGTTATATGGTGGGATGAAGACATATTTTATAAAAACTCATTGAAGAGCAAGTTCAGCATCTCCAGAGACACCTCCAGCAGCTCAGTGTCTTTACAAGGGAGCAGCCTGCAGACTGGAGACTCAGCTGTGTATTACTGTGCCCGACAGTCACAGTGAGAGAAAGTCATGTGGGAGTGATACAAAAACTGCTTCACACTTCACTTCACACAGGCAGCAATTTGATACAGAAAGCAACACTACTGACATATAAATTCATTGTAGACCAAATTATTAACCTCACATCCAAAATTTTATACCTTTATATCTATTTTTATATATTTTCTCGATTCAATGTATTTTTCACAACAAATAAATACCAATTGTTTTTTTTGTGTGGTGTTAAGGCCAGAGTTCTCTGTAAAGCGTATTGTGACAATTGTTTGTGAAATGTGCAATCTAAATACATTTTGATTTGATTTGTACTGAGTACTGGGGAGCTCCTGGCTCCACTCTCCACACAACAAAAATGGTGATGTGCATTAAACACCCTAGGCCGTAGGGTGTTTATATGAGACTGTGGCTGTTACGTTCGCCTCCACCCTTCTAGTTCAGCCTGCCTTTCGTACTCCTTGTTCTTCCCCTTTCCTCTCGTTCCGTGTCATGTTTTCATGTTCCATGTTTGTCGTCTGTGTTCATGCAGGCTGGGCGTGGTTTCCCCCTCGTTTTCCCATTTCCCCTCAGTATCTCCTATCCAATCACTTGTCTTCCCTGTTCACATTCCACACTCACTCTCGTTACTCATTCCTCTTTCTTAATCACCCAGCCAATCACTCGCCTTCCCTGCTTACATTCTCACGCTTCACTCATTTATCACTCATTAGCCCCTCTATATATTCCCCTTTCTCTGTTTTTCTTGTTGCCAGTTCATACTCTCGTCTGTCTAGATTGTATATTGTTACCTGGTCTTAGTATTCCGTGTCAAGCCCGTTTGTTTACATAACCTTGTCCAGTCTTGCCTCCCTGTTCCCGCCAGCCTGCTTGTCTGTTCCCGCCATCGCTCACCCAGCTCCCTCTTCCAGTACTCCCCGGCCTGTTCACCACTCCAGCCCCGCTCCCGCTCTGCTGCATTCTCCTTTCCCCTGCAAGCCCCAGTCCCGCTTCTTACCACTCCTTGTACTACTCTTGCCCTAAATAAAGTGCTCCTCTGAGCTTGTATTGAGTCTGTCTCCGAGTCGTGCGTTTGGGTCCACCAGTGAAGGTATCGAAATAGTGGCATCATATAAAAACCTTAGGGTGTTACAGTTACATATACACGAGCAGTGTTAGATTTAAAGTGACATTTTTGCTGTGCACCCGCAAATGCCAGGAAGCTTCCTGGGTTCACGATGAAAAATAATTCAATAATCAGCCATGGAAGAAAGACATGCAGCTGTACTGATGGATAATACTTGAAACTGCTATGTGATCGAAAACCTGTCTACAGCTCTGACTGCTCTATTTAAACAGAGTGTGATCTGCCCTCCCAGTGAGGAGGAGTTCATGCAAACTCTGAGCTCTTCCTTCTACATTTACCTCTGCACTGAGGGAAGAGGAACTGTTGTTGGAGACTGACTGTAGGACGATCATCCTACATCCTCACAGCTGCACCTGTGAGTTTCTGTTTCTGTCCAACTGTGTAAAACCAGAGACCCCCCACCATTAAAAATAAATGAGTAAATAAATACAATAATAGGCTTCTGCCTACTACCACACAGTCTTGGATTTTTTATGTGTTGAGCTAATATCTTGTGACATTCATCATTTTTTAAAGTGTCCATTCACAAATGACAGGAAGAGTTTTCTAAAGTTCACTGTGACCTTCAACATGCATAATTACAATATAAATGTTAATGCATCATAAAACCAATATTGCATTCTTGGTTCAGTTAGACCTGAGTCAAGCAATTATTTGAAATATTGTAAGCCCTAATATTGTATAATAACATAAAATATACCAAATTGACACAATTTAAATTAGAGAGAAGTACAGATTTCCAACAATTTGAAAAGTGATATTGATGTTCATCCACATTCAGTGCAAAATTCTTCTTTTATATCATTGTTTATTGTGTTTAATACATTTATCTGTTTTGAATATAATTTTAATATAATTTGTCGTTAAAGCATTTCAATAATTAGGTATGAAAACAACAACTGAAACTTGAGTTAGTTTCTTCATTGCATGATCATTTTAAATGCACATATTCTACAAAACTGCTTTATGAAAATATGTCCAGACATTTTCTGTAATAAAATATATTCAAAATGTAATATTTGTCGAAAATTCTAATTATTATATATTTTCAAGATCAAAGCATTTATATAAACACATAAAATGTACACTTGTACCGTTGAATGGGAATTTTCATGAGAGGCAGTTATGTAAATCTTACGCGCCCCCTTGTTCGATGAAACACAGAAATTCTGATGAGCATTGCTGTTTACTTCCTGTTTTTTTATTGCTGTGAATTAAATAAAATGGATGCCTTTGTATTCACCACAGCTTTGCTGTTTGCTTTTAAATGTAAGGACACGACTGATTTTATTCCCTCTCTTCTCCTGTCTCACTACACTTGATTGAGCGCTAGCTACTAAAACAGCAATCGCTAAAGAACTGTGTAAAATTGTCTTTCGTCCCCTTCTGCAGATGCTCATTGTGACATCACACTGACGGAGTCTGAGTCACAGATGAAGAAGCCTGGAGATTCTGTGAGGCTCTCCTGTAAAGTTACTGGATTCTCCCTCAGCAGCTACAGTGTGCACTGGGTTGGACAGGCTTCTAACAAAGGGCTGCAATGGGTTGGATACTACAGCAGATCTTCTGACAGTCGTTTCAAAGTAACCGAAGATACATTCAACATCTCAGATCTCAAGTCCTCAGACACAGCTGTGTATTACTGCGCCGAGAGCCACAGAGAGAGAGTTTAAGACCCTGCTGTAGAAAAACCCTCCACAGATGATTTAACAGGCAATATGTGAACGGCTGTGCTGTGTGGCCTCAGTTCATCACACTAAACATATTTTCTGCTCTTTGCTTTCTCCTGTATTTGCTTCCTCCAACATGAAGCTAAATCACACATTTATATTACAACATTATATATGGCCGATTAATTAGATAAAATAAAATAACAAATACAGGAAATGCAAAGTAATTATACATATAATGATTTCCTCTTATTTGAGGTCACTAAATGAGCATTAGCTCTAACAATAAGAGAAGGTTTGTAAAAAAACATCACCAACGACCAAAAATGTTTATCTTGATGACACAATGGGGATCTAGATTTAGGAAAGGGAGCATGCTTTTGTAACCAATGTGTACCTTAAAATATTCCTAGCCTTTTTTTAATCCCCTCACCACAATGTATATCATGAACATCCTGGGGCAAATATTGTGTATGTGGTTTATTAATCTTGTTATTTAAATGGTAATAATATAATCAGAAGTTTTACTGACTTTTTATCAACCCACAAGCGCTGTAATGTATCTAATAATTTGAGTGCAATGCTGGTGGAAGCAGCCTGCTGTTATATTTCTCCTCCAGACGGGGGCAGCATTGCTCCTCATAATAACGTCATATTGGCAAAACAACACAAGTGTTCCACACACAGGTTCCAACATTTAACAATGAATATCAGGATGTTTTCTGTATTATGTGTTCATATGCTGTCTGTGTTGCATATTGCCATTAGATTGACTTGTGATGTACTGAGTACTGGGGAGCTCCTGGCTCCACTCTCCACACAGCAAAAATGGTGATGTACATTTAACACCCCAGGGTGTTAAACATACACTAGCAGTGTTAAAGATACAGTGCCATTTTGGATTCACTATGAATAATAATGCAACAATCGCCAATGGAATAGAAACACACATCTGTACTGATGGATATTTCTTATAAATGCATTATGATCTGAACCCCATCCACAGTTCTGACTGCTCTATTTAAACAGAGTGTGATCTGCCCTCCCAGTGAGGAGGAGTTCATGCAAACTCTGAGCTCTTCCTTCTACATTTACCTCTCTGCACTGAGGGAGGAGGGACTGTTGTTTAAGACTGACTGTAGGACCATCAACACAGACTGCAGTCAAAGACTTTCATCATGACTGTTATAACCAGCCTACTTCTGATAACAGTATTTTTTACAAGTATGTTTTAATTGTCAATTCATTTGACTTTTACTGAAATGTTTTTGTGAGGTACAGGTGGATTGTGAGTACTAATACTTTCTTAATTTCACAGGTGTTAAATGTCAGACACTGACTGAGTCTGAACCAGCCGTTAAAAAGCCTGGAGAATCCCACAAACTGACCTGTACAGCCTTTGGTTTCACATTGGACAGCTATGGGATGCACTGGATCAGACAGGCTCCTGGGAAGGGACTGGAGTGGTTGGCATATCACTATGACAGCTCTATTGTGCACTATGCCCAGGCTGTTCAGGGAAGATTCATCATCTCCAGAGACAACAGCAAGAACAAGATAACTGTTCTATACTGTCAGTGAAATAAAGGAGGCCTGGCAATCTAACTTATGTAAATTCATATTTAACACACAGTATCCCTACAGTAACAAAAGGACAAGACACAGACGTACATGTATGTGTCCAGTATGCAGTAAATGAAGAAATATAAACAGACTTACTGGGGATACTGGAGTCTTTGCATGTGAGCACAAACACACATTAAAATGGGCTTTTACTGTGGTTCCTTTTTTACCAGGATAATGTACCAAAAATAGCACTAAGAACAAGTTCTCTGGTGAACAACTTTGTATTTCTTGTAAAAGTAAAAGTGTAGTACAGTGTGTAAATATCATAAGCATTAATTCTGAAACAATATGATGAATCCATAAACATTGTAACTCAGCTAAAGTAACAATATATAGTAACAAGTGTTGAGTTCCTTCTAATGGTGTTTTTAGAACTTTTTTGTTATACACGTAATAAGTATTTTAATAGTAAATGTTTTGAGAGTTTAGAGTTTTGTATTTCTTAATTATTGAGGTAATAAAGAATGTCTGCTCAGTGCAATTTCTATGTATGTAAATGAGTCCTATTTTCTTTTTACACTAATTAAAGGTCGAGATACAAACCAACCTGCTCTTGGTATTTAAATCCATGAATAAAAACACTCAATAAACAGATGTACTGAGTTCACCTGTTTCTTTCAGGGAAGCACAAATATATGCTTTTCCTGTAAATTATTTTGAAGATAACAATGCACTCAAAATGCAACAAAACAGAATCCCAGTGAATTTTTATGTATTTTTATCAATCGCAATGTAATATACTACATTGTACTGATGCAATTCCAAGTTTAATCCTTAAACATTGTTACTAATCTAAATCCCAGAGTAATGCTGGTGGAAGCAGTCTGCTGTTTTTAATTCTCCTCCAGGATGGGGGCAGCAGTGCTCCTATAATGGATGTTCAGACCCTCTGAATTGATCTTGTTTTTCTCCTTCATCCAACCCCCAGAGATTTAAACAAATTCAGTTCAGAGTATTTACTATAAAAGCCACTGAGAATTTTCCTTCCAACACAGGAGCATCACCTGTAAGACAGAGAGGGAGATCTGTGTGTGACAATGAGAGCTATTGTAGCATTAGCAGTGTTGCTGGGAACTTTATCTTGTAAGTCAGCTGGCTGTATTCCTATTTTTTTAAAATTAACATTTTTCTTTTTTCAAAGCAGTACTTATAGATAATTTAAAATAAATAGTTTATAATTGTTATTTTGTTTGTTTCCATAGTTATACTACTTGATAGATTTACAAACATTGTTTTTATTTCTGTATCCACAGATGGCCACTGTGTTGAACTCACACAGCCAGGCTCTATGGTTGTAAAACCAGGACAATCTCTGACCCTCTCCTGTAAAGTCTCTGGGTATTCCCTGACTAGTACCTACTGTACAAACTGGATCCGACAGCCTGCAGGGAAAGCTCTAGAGTGGGTTGGACGCATTTGCTATGATGGAAGCACTGCATACAAAGATTCCCTGAAGAGCAAGTTCAGCATCTCCAGAGACACCTCCAGCAGCTCAGTGTCTTTACAAGGGAGCAGCCTGCAGACTGGAGACTCAGCTGTGTATTACTGTGCCCGAGAGTCACAGTGAGAGAAAGTCATGTGGGAGTGATACAAAAACCGCTTCACACTTCACTTCACACTGTCAGAATTTGATCCAGAAAACAGCACTACTGACATATGAATTCAGTTTGGCCCAATGTAATAACCTAATGTCTAAAATTGAAATAAGCAAATTGAGATATCTGGTGATTGAATTTATTTTTCACAACAAAGAAATACCAATAAAGTTTTATAAATAATTTCTAAAGGTAGAATGAGCTGAGAAGTCACCAGAACCTGAAAGTGAGGGAGGAGAAAATAACATCAGAGAAACTATTTGGATTCACTGGAGATTGTGAATGTGTCAGTCACACACTAAAGGCCCTGAGCTAAGCTCCTGCTGGAGATTGTGAATGTGTCAGTCACTCACTAAAGGCCCTGAGCTAAGCTCCTGCTGGAGATTGTGAATGTGTCAGTCACACACTAAAGGCCCTGAGCTAAGCTCCTGCTGGAGATTGTGAATGTGTCTGTCACACACTAAAGGTCCTGAGCTAAGCTCCTGCTGGAGATTGTGAATGTGTCAGTCACACACTAAAGGCCCTGAGCTAAGCTCCTGCTGGAGTTGGTCACCTGCTGTCCCCCCCACCTCAGAGAAGGTCTTCTAGTAGCACATGAGGGATGTTACAGCAGCGCTGGAAATCTGCTTCTAATACATCAGCCAGCAGCCTGTCTTTGGCCCACAGCAGGGACACTGTGACCGTGACCGAATATGATCTCCTGTTTCCTGCCCCTTGTCCACTCAAACCCCTGTTTACTATGCGCCCTCTTCCCTCACTTTGCAAGCAGTGTGACACTGTGACACCTGTGCATATGGTGTGTAATGAAATCTTGGCAAAACAAAAGCAAAGAACTTCATGTATATAAAACAGGACAAAATTTCCATTACTTTAAATAATGTTTCAAGAACAAAACATGCGTCAATTCCATATTATTATAAATAATAATTATAAAAAAGGCAATCACATCACTCATAATTTACAACAAAAAAATATATATTAAAAATAAATATCTGAGATATGTTTATGCTTCAAGTAGCAATTTGCAGTAAAAATGGGACATTATTTAAAGAGTGATTTTAGGCAGGTTCCCTGCATCTCTGCTGATGGTGCTGGCAGCTGCATCCTGTGAGATTCTGTTTGTGTCCAACTGTGTAAAACCAGAGACCCCCACCACCAAAATAAACAAATAAATAAACAAATACATATAATAGTAGGGTTCTGCCTACTACCACACAAGCTTGAATTATAATTTCTATTTTTATTTTTATGGCTAATATGTTGTGATATTCATCATTTTTCTAAAGTGCCCATCACAGATTTTGCTCCCCCAGTGTGAATCAGAAGTAAGTGAAACAGAACTGTTTACAACGTTCACTGCAACCTTCAGCATCAGTAATTACAATACAAATTTAAATGCATCATAAACACATATATTGCATTCATGGGTCAGTCAGACCTGAGTCAAGCAATTATTTGAATTATTGTAAGCCCTAATATTGTGTAATAGCAAATAATATACCTCTTTTGATGCTCTTAAAATTTGAGAGAAGTACAAATTTCCAACAATTTGAAAAGAGACATTGATGTTCATCAACATTCAGAGCAAAATTCTTTTTTCATATCATTCTTTATTGTATTTAATAAATTATAATAGATCTGCATGAAAACATTCTAACAGAATTTGGAGTTAAAGCATTCAGTGATGTGAAATTAGCTATGAAAAGAACAGCTGAAACTTGATTGAGTTTTTTTATTGCATGAGAATTTTAAATGCACATATTTTACAAAACTGCTTTATAAAAAAAATGTGCCCAGACACAAAACATTCTCTGTAATAAAATATAAGCAAAATTTTATATTTGTCAAAAATTCAAGGCAATATATATGTTCAAAATCTAAGCATTTATATATACACTGTACACTTGTATGTAAATGGGATTTCCCATGAGAGGCAGTTATGCAAATCTTATGAGCCTCTTGTTCTATAAAACACAGAAATTGCAGCTCATATTCAGTGATGAGCAGTGCTGTTTACGTCCTGTATTTTTATTTCTGTAAATGAAATAAAATGGAGGCTTTTGTATTCATCACAGCTTTGCTGTTTGCCTTTAAATGTAAGGACACGACTGATTTTATTCCCTCTCTTCTCCTGTCTCACAACACTTGATTGAGCGCTAGCTACTAAAACAGCAATCGCTAAAGTAAAAAAACTGTGTAAAATTGTGTTTCGTCCCCTTCTGCAGATGCTCATTGTGACATCACACTGACGGAGTCTGAGTCACAGATGAAGAAGCCTGGAGATTCTATGAGGCTCTCCTGTAAAGTTACTGGATTCTCCCTCAGCAGCGACAGTGTGCACTGGGTTCAACAGGCTTCTAACAAAGGGCTGCAATGGGTTGGATACCACGGCAGCTCTTCTGACAGTCGTTTCAAAGTAACAGAAGATCCATCCAACAGTATTGCGTACTTAGACATCACAGATCTCCAGTCTTCAGACACGGCTGTGTATTACTGCGCCCGAGAGCCACAGTGAGAGAGTTAACGGCCCTGCTGTACAAAAACCCTCCACAGATGATTTAACAGCCAATATTTGAACAGCTGTGCTGTGTAGCCTCAGTTCAACACACTAAACATATTTCCTGTCATTCGTTTTTTTCTCTTGTATTTCCAACAAATCGCTACATCACACGTTTCTATAACAACGTTATACATGGACGATGAAGTAAATTTAATTAAATAACAAATACAGGCAATGCAACCTAATTATACATTCAATTATTTTCTCTTATTTGAGGTTACTAAATGAGCATTGGCTCTAACAATAAGAAAAGGTTTAGCTTGATGACACAATGGGGATCTTGATTTAAGAAAGGGAGAATGCTTTTGTAACAAATGTGTACCTTAAAATATTCCTAACTTTTTAAAAAATCCCATCAACACAATGTATATCATGAACATCCTGTGGCAAATATTTTGTATGTGCTTTATTAATCTTATTTAAATGGTAGTAATATAATCAGTAGTTTTACAGAAATGTTGTCAACCCATAAGAGCTGTAATGTATCTAATTATTTGAGTGCAATAGTGGTGGAAGCAGTCTGCTGTTATATTTCTCCTCCAAGAGGGGGCAGCATTGCTCCTCATGTCATCATATTGGCAAAACAACACAAGTGTTCCCAGGTTCCAACATTTAACACTGGATATCAGGATGTTTTCTGTATTATGTGGTCATAAGCTGTCTGTATTGGACATTCCCATTAGATCGACTTATGTACTTGTAAAACTTTGAAACAGCAACTGAAATCACGTCGAGGTCACCAAATTGTAAAACCTCCCGCAGCTAGACCAATGAGGGAATAGCTCGGAGTGAAGGTTTAAGAGTGATGTATTCCGCTATTGCTGTGGAAAAAGGTGTGGTTAAACTCGACTCATTCTTTGGTACCACCATTACTCAATATATGCTTGCCGGAATCAGCATTATTGCTGAATCTCAGTTCGTTGGAGAACATAGAGCAGGGGTTCCCAAACTTTTCCATGCCAAGGACCCCCAAATAGCCGTAGCCTCTGGCTGGGGCCCCCCTATTGCGAAATGGTTTAATTAAATTACACTGGCAAATATACAAAAATCAAACATACAGCTTCTTAATACACAACACAATACTTTTGACCCTATTTTGATTCCATAATCGGGCCGTTAGCAGCTCAACGTAACACTTTGACTGACAGGCAGACGGTTCATCATTGGCTGCAATTGAAAGTAGGGCATGGCAAAGACCTAATTTCAATATGAAAGGATTTATAACAATTTATATTTTATTTTAAACCGGCACAATAATCTTATGAATTGAAATGTATTTTTTAAATTAATTTTATTATAATAATTTTATTTTTTCCATTTTCCTCTCCCTTCCAATTGGCCCCCCTGGCGCCCCCTGGCGGCCCCCACTTTGAAAACCCCTGACATAGAGGTTGGGGGTCTAGCGAACACAATACATGCATTATTTTTTACAGATAGTTGCGAGCCCAGGTCAGAGTGCATTCAGAGGGCTCCTTAAGGCGAATTTGACAAGAACCGACGTAGAACGTCCAAGAGTTCTCTTCACATCAAATCACCAGAACCATGCACCACCAACCCCGTTTTGCAGGCACAACTTGGCTGCCTTTCCCAACTTGAGGATGCCACTAAAGACTTGCTGTACCAGGCCACTGATCAGTTGGTCCTTGGTCAAAATTGTCCCCCTGAATATTCAGTCGTAATTTAGGCTGAAAAGGGTATAGGATGGATTAGAGTCATGGAGGCCACGCAAGTTAAAAATAAGAATCATTTAATAACAGGCAGGTAGGTCATTAGCTTAAATTTAGCAGTCAATAACACAATACATAGATTTAAGAAAAAAAAAACAGAGTAAATATCTTACCCGGCCTGTTCAGCTACACACAGACACAGAATATGCAGTGTGGGAAGTCAGTTACAATCTTCCCTGATAGGCTTGTCTCTTCCTTTTATGCCAAATAATGCGTTTGAACCAGGCGGCAGTGCCATGAATTAACCTGGAGAGGTGGTCAAATCTGAAATTTAGACCCCCATCTTTGAGGGATGTTTGAGTAGGGAAAGGGGAAAAGGAGATGATTACCAGAGAAGACATTCCACATTCCAAGAGTTCCTGGAACGATGCTTTATTAAACTTCATTTGATATGAAATGTATTTGTCAATTCTTTGATTTTACCTTAATCCATACATACCAAACAGGTTAAGGCAGGGGTAGGCAACCCTGGTCCTGGAGAGCCGCAGGGTCTGCTGGTTTTTGTTGTTACTCGCCATTTAATTGATCAATTAAAGCAGTTGATTACACAGTTAACTCACCTCACCTGGTTTCTTTGGTCAAAGTAGTTGCTGTATTTAAGGTGAAAACAAAAACCAGCATACCCTGCGGCTCTCCAGGACCAGGGTTGCCTACCCCTGGGTTAAGGTGATATATTATGGTGCAGTTGTCATGAAAATTCCCTCCTGATGAACCATTTTACATGCAATTCCTGTTACTCCCACATAATACATAATGTAACAATATAAGGATCACATGTGCAATGTTTGTAGGTTTTTACATGGTCTGTTAACAATCTTAACAGAAGTTTTAGAGTCTTGGTACAGAATAAAATTAAAGAGTGTAATGACAGGGGTGCCAAAATGAGGGCACTGGTATTGTCCAATGGCTTTCCCACAAGAAATTCCCAGGTGTTGGGTTACTGGAGACAACAGTGAGGGCATTCCTTTCTCATGGTTTGGCCAGGTTCTTGATGACCTTTCCAACCTTAAATGCCCTTCGAAGATACATTCACAATCATGGCAAACAGTTCAATTTAGGGGAGGTGCTCTGTACAGACCAGGATGGGATGTTGCTTTTGTCTTTGTTATGGCCGGTGGAATAAGGGACCCAGTAGCAGGCAGGAGTAGAGAAAACCCGTTGTTTAATGCCCAGAATCAAAATAAAAAAGAAGTAAAAAAACAGGCAGAGGTCAAAAACGGGAAGGCACGGCAGAGGTACAAAATCACAGTCCAGGAAACAGGGTCGCGAGAACACGGGCAGAAGTAAAAAAAATAAATAAAATAAAAATAAAAAAACAGGAAATCAATGATGTATGAAAAAATAAACAAAAAAGAACCGACAACAAAAACTAACAAACTCGAAACAAGAACTCAGGAAAAAACAGATACTTAAAACCTAACTAAAACACAAAACAAAGACTTGAAAAAATACAGGCAACAGACAAACGCTATCAAGATTGAAGAACTAGGACGACTGGGTTAAATACACAAGGAAGTGGGAGGGGTTACAAACAATGTAAGGTGAACCCATTCGGAGACAATAACGCAATAACAAGGAAATCACGAAAACATGGAAGGGATTCGGAAACAAGCATTACAAACAACTGGCTCAAGTAGGAGCGGAACGTGACTAGAATTAAGGAGGCGTCGTCTCAAAGGAGAGACAGCTGAAATGAGTAAACTAGTATCTCAAGGACAGCTTAGTATCGCAGATAGAAAAGATACAGCGAGGAAACTTGTTAATTGTTAGTTCTAACTAAATACAGACAATTAGTATTTTAGTACACATTTATGTTAATGGTTTTAGTAATGTGCACCTAACTAATAAACACCGAGTGATTGTAAGCACGAGTTAGTAAATATAAACAACATAAACACGGGAAACGTAAAGCAGGAAGTAAACAGAAAACGAAACTTCGTAAATACAGCGTGAACCCTCGGAAAATCCCGAAGTCACCCAAACAGTGCATACGCGAGACAGGGTAAACAAACACACGAATGCGACTCGGACAACCCACGAACAGAGGGGAATGTACTGATGAATTGAAAAGTTATAATAATAAAAATAAAAATACAAATCAGACAGAACTCACACTCAGAACATAAGTCTTTTTCAATTTATTTTAATTCCTTGTTTTTTTTGTGCATTTTTGTTCTGGTGAGCAGTTGATATAATTTAATACCTAAATGTACTTTATGTATGTGTTTGACCAGTACTTAAGAAAGAGTTGAATTAAAGGTGCTTTTAAATAAAAAAAAATATTTCTCTCTCTTTCTCTCTCTCTCTTTCTCTCTCTTTCTCGCTAAACCTTGACAATGCAAAGACTGTGACTGATCTCATAGCTCAAAACTTCCTGCATAATTTGTGTAACAGCATGCAAAGGATATGCAACAAAATATTAAATATGATACTTTAAAAATATGTTAAAGCAAAGAGTATGAATACTTATGTAAATTAAAAATTTCAGTTTTCGATTTTTAATAAATTTGCAAAAATTTCTAAAAACATGTTTTCACTTTGTCATTTTGGCCAATTTTGTGTAGAATTTTGAGACAAAAAATGAACTCAATCTATTGTAGAATATGTCTGTAATGTATTAAAACGTGGAGAAGGTGAAAGGGGTATTCAGACTTTCCGGCTTGACTGTATATTGTAATAACTGATGTTGAAGGTCACAGTGATCTTTAGACAACTCTCCCCCTGTTGCCCCACTTTAGATTCAGACTGGTTGAGCAAAATCTGTGAATGGACACTTTAAAAATAGAAAAATGATGAATGTCACAACATATTAACCAAACACATACAAAATCCAAGACTGTCTGGTAGTAGGCAGATGCCTACTATTATACTTATTTATTAATTTATATTTTAATGGTAGTGGTGGGGGGAGAGGGGAGGGGTCTCTGGTTTTACACAGTTTAACACAAACAGAATCTCACAGGATGCAGCTGCCAGCACCATCAGCAGAGATGCAGGGAACCTGCCTAAAATCACTCTTTTAAATTTTTTTACATTTTTACTGCAAATTGCTACTTGAAACATAAACATATTTCAGATACTGTTTTTGAATAAGATATTTATTTTGTAAATTATGAGTGTTGACTGTTGTGATGGTGTGTGAGTCAGGAGAAATAACCCTTGCAGTGATCCATCCACATCTACTCCATATCTGGCAACAGAGTGATGGTTTGGGGCTCAAAACAACACAAGTGTTCCACACACAGGTTCCAACATTTAACATTGGATATCAGGATGTTTTCTGTATTATGTGGTCCTATGCTGTATGTATTAGACAGTCCCAGTAGATTGACTTGTGATGTACTGAGTACTGGGGAGCTCCTGGCTCCTCTTTCCACACAGCAAAAATGGTGATGTACATTTAACACCCCAGGGTGTTAAACATACACTAGCGGTGTTAGAGATACAGTGCCATTTTGGATTCACTATGAATAATAATGCAACAATCAGCTATGAAAGAGAAACACACAGCTGTACTGATGGATAATTCTTATAACTGCGATATGATCTGAACCCCATCCACAGTTCTGACTGCTCTATTTAAACAGAGTGGGATCTGCCCGCCCAGTGAGGAGGAGTTCATGCAAACTCTGAGCTCTTCCTTCTACATTTAACTCTCTGCACTGAGGGAGGAGTGACTGTTGTTGGACACTGACTGGAGGACTATCATCACAGACTGCAGTCAAAGACTTTCACCATGACTGTTATAACCAGCCTACTTCTGTTAACAATATTTTTTACAAGTATGTTATAATTAATTGACTATTCATTTTGTTTTGAATGACATGCTATCTTGTGAGGTTGTGGATTGTGAGTTCTGTCTTTCCTAATTTCACAGGAGTTAAATGTCAGACATTGACTGAGTCTGAACTAGCAGTTATAAGGCCTGGAGAATCCCACAAACTGACCTGTAGAGCCTCTGGGTTCACATTCAGCAGCTACTGGATGGCCTGGATCAGACAGGCTCCTGGGAAGAGACTTGAGTGGGTGGCTGGGATCATACATTTTGGTGGCTACACAAGTCTGTGCAGAAAAGATTCACCATCTCCAGAGACAACAGCAAGAACCAGATGTTTTTACAGATGAACAGCCTGACAGCTGAAGACACTGCTGTGTATTACTGTGCCAGAGACGCACAGTGAGATAATTATGAATGAATTAAATAACTAATTCAATAATTCAATGAATTTATAAATAAATTAAAAATAACATTTTGGTTCTTATAGTTTATTGTTTACACATTACTACATCAGTAACTTAATGACAAGCAAAATAATAAGCTTTACATATCGATCAGATTGTCATCCAATTTAGTTGAAAACAATCTTAAATTTCTTTCATCAACAGTTCCCATTGTGCTCTCATTAATACACTTTAATGAGTTTATGAGCAGTTATGGTGCTATGCACCATGTAGTATGCTTCATACATACCTTATATAGTCCATGATAGAAAGTGTCATCCATATTGTTATCGGTTTATTGTTAGCATTTGAAGCTGAGTGTTCTCTGTATTGTCAGTGAAATAAAGGAGGACCTGGCAATATAAATTATGTAAATTAAAATTTTAATCACATTATCGCTACAGAAACAAAAAAACAAGACACAGAACTATGTGTCCAGTATGCAATCAATTCTAATCCAATAGTGTCAAAAGACGTTAGCCCAGGGCTTAGGGGTAAAGTGTGAATCCTTAGCCCAGGGCTAATGCTTAGCTCAGGATTAACAAATGCTTGTGTGAACACAGGCTGAGCTAGCCCTGGGTTATTCTTTGCCTGGGACTAAAGATAACCCAGAGCATACTACAGTGCAGTGTGAAAAGGCCTAAAGTAAAGGAACTAAGGTGCTGAGGTCCGTGTTTTTAGTACTTTTTTGTGATACACAATATAAAGTGTGCACCATTTGTGTAATATTTTAATGGTAAGTTTTATAGTGTAAACTTTTTTATTTATTTATTAATGAAGTAAAGGAGGCCCCCTCACTGCAATTACTGTATATGTAAACGAGCACTTGATCACTTTAAAGTAATTAAAGGTCCAGATACAACCAGATACAAAAATACATGACAAGACAGAATCCCAGTGCATTTTCATGCATTTGTAGCAATCTCAATGTAATGTGCTACATTGTGCTGATATTAAAATCATAACATTGTGACTATTCATTCTGAATTTAATAAATAAGTATTATTATCCAGGAGGGGGCAGCAGTGCTCCAATAATGACCCTCTGAACTTATCTGGTTTTTCTCCTTCATCCAACCCTCAGAGTTTTAAACAAATTCGGTCCACAGTATTTCCTATAAAAGCCACTGAGAATTCTCCTCCCAACACAGGAGCATCACCTGTAAGACAGAGAGGGAGATCTGTGTGTGACAATGGGAGCTATTGTAGCATTAGCAGTGTTGCTGGGAACTTTATCTTGTAAGTGAGCATGCTATATTCATATTTGTATTTTAATTACTCTGTTTAGAGTGGTTATTTATGTTTTAAATTAATAATCATAAGGTTTATTTTTGAGGGTTTTGCATAAAAATTGCTTTACTGATGAGGTACTCTCAAATGTGTTCTGAACGAAACCACTAAGGCGGACATACAGGATGATTGAGGTTCTGAAATAAACGACAAAGTACTCATGGATCTAAAAAAAAGGAACAGTTCTTTCTAACTCAACAGAAAACATCTACAAATAGTGGATGAGCAGCTATGTACAAGTGGAACAGCTAGAAAAGCTCTAAGTATATGGTGAAAGGGACACACAAAAAAAGAACTAATCAATTCAAGGTGGAACTCATCCACTGTTATGTCTTTATAAAGGGTGAACAATCCTGGATAGCGTGAGCTACAAATGGTTTGTTAGCGTAATGTATTAAATGGAAGCGGGATGTTGGTATAATTAAGGAGATAAAAGGAAGGTGAACTCACTAATCAGACACAATTGTTTTCACAAAATTAATACTAAGCGCGGAGATAAGGAAGGAAGGCGCGATCCATGAAAAACACACACACGTGCTTTTGTACGTTTAAGATTGAGGCGGAGTGGTCTTTCACCAGGGTGAGAGCTGACGATTATTTTTTTTACAGTTTAGCCGTGAAACATGGGGTGTATGCGCATGAGAGCGCGGCAGTGACAGAGGCTTGATAGGGTTTGTTTGGGTTGATTGATTAATTTAAATGGGAGGGGCGAGTTTGCGGGACTCGACCTGCAACGGAGATAAGGAGTAGTGAATAAACCCGCTGTCCAACGGTGCACATGATCGATGCCAGCGTGGATTTTTGTTTAGCGAACAAGAGACGAACGCACTTGTCTTTGGACGACACCTGGAACGAAGAAGGTGCGAGTGGCACAAAAAAGAGAGAAAGAGAGGTGGTGATATCCCAGCTGTTTCGAAGGGGGGATTGAGTGGGAAGGGAGCGTAATGTGAATGTAGGGCGATGTAGGTTATTGAGTACTCTCTAAAATGTGTCATGCTAGTCACAATTTGAGACTACTCGATTGGCAACAAATATGACATAAATATGGTTAGAGCGTGAAATAACATGGGCTCTTAATAAATGACAAGTCAAAGTAAAATGTGACTCTCAGGAAAAACGCGTGGGAAGTAATCGAAGAGCGGACCCGATGGAGGAAGGTGATAGTTGCTGCGAGCGCCAAACAAGCCGTGAGAATGAAGATGAGGCATACGACCAACCTTTCTAACACACAGACTTTCAAAATATATCTAGATACTTTGAGCTGTAAACTACTGTTTTTAGACAGTAGAGTGCAGTAATGGGGGGTGGCCATTGGGCGCGTGAAAGACAGTCAGTGATTTATGGGGCAATTATTTTATTATGATTATGATATAAAACGAGAGGCGTAATGGGTCGTAGGGATGATGGAAGTTTTCTAGATCAAGTGAACCAAATAATAGATGTGAATCGTACAAATCAGTGCCCATCGCTTTTTTTTGACGTACAAGAGACATATTCTCCAGGTTCTTATTTTTGTTTGTCTACTAAAACGAATGTTCCGTCTTCGAGCCATGGCGCCACTCCTCATACAATTTGACTGAGCAAGATTCTATATCTTTCATATAACTTAGAAGTTTATCAAGCGAGAAGTAAGCGCGTGGGTGGGCGTCGAGCGTTGGGATAGGAGGGGGGGAGAGAGGTGAACGAAGGAAAGGGAGGGGGGGGGATGTAGGAGATTTTAAATGGAAGTGAATCCTTCTTTAATTCAGTGAACGCTGATTATGATTTGATTCCATTGGAAAGAAGAAGGTTTTTTAAGTGCAGTATGCGAGGCCACCGCACTAAAGTTGGCAGAAGTATGCAATAAAAAGTGGGCATGTTTGTGAAGATAATTGTGTTACCTAGCAAAGGTGTAGAGATTATGGGGTGTAGGGAAGTAAGGGTAGAAAGGGGTGACTCATTGGAGAAGTTCCGCCAGCTCTTCCGGGTGAAAGAATGAGGCGAACAGCAGAGATAAACCTTAGGTGTGAGGGGGTGATGGTCTGAGGGTGGAATATAATGGGAGGGTCTTCCTCACCAGATGGAAACAATCTCTATAAGACTGGGGGAGGTAGAGGTATAAAACTCACTATCTCTAAGGGCTGGCAGATGCAGGAGCCACATGTATCATTCTTCTTTCGTCACTACCCATAGCTCGTGGCCATAGGTGAGGGTTGGAACGTAGATTGACCGTAGATCAGAGCTTCGCCTTTTTGGCTTAGCTCTCTCTTTCACCACAACGGACCGGTTTAGCGCTCCGCATCACTGCTGACGCCGCCCCGATCCGCCTTCCATCCTCCCGCTCCATCCTACCCTCACTCGTGACAAGATCCCGAGATAACTTAAACTCCCCACCTGAGTCGGGACCCACCCCCCGACCCGTAGGAGGGCAATCCACCCTTTTTCCGGCTGAGGACCATGGCCCTCAGACTTGAGATTCAGATTCTCATCCCCAGTCCCTTCACACTCGGCTGCGAACTGCCCCAGCAGGAGCAGAAGTCGCTGTTGATGAGCCAAAAAGACCACGTCGTCCGCAACATCAGAGACGCAATCCTTCCTCCACCAAACTCGACACCCCTCCACACCCGGCTGCGCCTAGAAATTCTGTCCATAAAGGTTATGAACAGAACCGGTGACACATAGGGCAGCCTTGGCGGAGTCCAACCCCCACTGGGAACAAGTCCGACTTACTGCCGGCAACGCGGACCAGACTCTCACTCCTTCGGTACAGGGACTGAATGGCCCTTAGTAAGGGGCCATATCCACCCCCATCCACCCCACTCCCCCCGGAGTACCCCCCACAGGATGCCCCTGGGAACACGGTCATAAGCCTTCTCCAAATCCACAAAACACATGTGGACTGGTTGGGCAAACTCCCATGCCCCTTCCAGCACCCTAGCGAGGGTAAAGAGCTGATCCACAGTTCCACGGCCGGGACGAAAACCACATTGCTCCTCCTCGATCTGAGGTTCAACTATCGACCGGACCCTCCGCTCCAATACCCTGGAGTAGACCTTCCCAGGGAGGCTGAGGAGTGTGATCCCCCGATAGTTGGAACACACCCTCTGGTCCCCTTTCTTAAAGATGGGGACCACCACCCCGGTTTGCCACTCCAGAGGCACTGCCCCCGATGTCCACGCAATGTTGCAGAGGCGTGTCAGCCAAGACAGCCCTACAACATCCAGAGCCTTGAGATACCCAGGACGGATCTCATCCACCCCCGGAGCTCTGCCGCCGCGGAGTTGTTTCACCGCCTCGGCGACTTCTGCCCCGGGGATTGGACGACCCCTCCCCAAGTCCTCCCTCGACTCTGTCTCCTCCATGGAATACGTGGTGGTGGGATTGAAGAGCTTCTCAAAGTATTCCTTCCACCGTCCGACTATCTCCCCAGTTGACGTCAGCAGCCCCCCGTCACTACTGTAAACAGTGTGAGCAAGTTGCCGCCTTCCCCCCCTGAGGCGACGGACGGTTTGCCAGAACCTCTTCGGAGCCGATCGATAGTCTTCCTCCATGGCCTCCCCGAACTCCTCCCACGCCAGAGTTTTTGCCTCGGCGACTGCCACGGCCGCACACCGCTTGGCCTGCCGGTACCCGTCAGCTGCTTCCGGAGACCCACAGACCAGCCATGCCCTGTAGGCCTCCTTCTTCAGCCTGACGGCTCCTCTCACCCCTGGTGTCCACCATCGGGTTCGGGGATTTCCGCCGCGACTGGCCCCAGCAACCTTGCGGCCACAGCTCACGACAGCCGCCTCGACAATGGCAGAGCGGAACAAGGTCCATTCGGACTCAATGTCCCCCACTGCCCTCGGGACATGGTTGAAGCTCTGCCGGAGGTGGGAGTTGAAGATCGTCTTGACAGGTTCTTCCGCCAGGCGTTCCCAGCAGACCCTCACTACTCGTTTGGGCCTACCAGGTCTGCGCGGTGTCTTCCCCCGCCATCTGATCCAACTCACCACCAGGTGGTGATCAGTTGACAGCTCAGCTCCTCTCTTCACCCGGGTGTCCAGAACATACGGCCGCAGGTCAGATGATACGACTATGAAATCGATCATTGACCTACGACCTAGGCTGTCCTGGTGCCACGTGCACCGATGGACATCCTTATGTTCGAACATGGTGTTCGTTATGGACAAACTGCGACTAGCACAGAAGTCCAATAACTGAACACCACTCGGGTTCAGATCGGGCCGGCCGTTCCTCCCAATCACGCCCCTCCAGGTCACGCTGTCATTGCCCACGTGAGCGTTGAAGTCTCCCAGTAGGACAATGGAGTCCCCAGTTGGGGCGCTTTCCAGCACCCTTCCCACGGACTCCAAAAAGGGTGGGTACTCTGAACTGCTGTTCGGCGCATAAGCGCAAACAACAGTCAGGACCCGTTCCCCGACCCGAAGGCGCAGGGAAGCAACCCTTTCGTCCACCGGGGTGAACCCCAACGTACAGGCAGAGAGCCTGGGGGCTATCAGGAAGCCCACCCCGGCCCTCCGCCTCTCACCTGGAGCAACTCCAGCATAGGAGAGAGTCCAACCCCTCTCAAGGACTTGGGTTCCGGAGCCAGAGCTATGTGTCGAGGTGAGACCGACTATATTGTGGGATTCTGACATTTAATCCTATAAAAATACAGGTTGTAAATAGAATATATAAACTTGTCTGTGGTAGTGGAGTTTAGAATGGGTGACCTTGGGCCTGTGTTATGAGAGTTCTGAGAAGGGGGGCTGTAGAAGATGTCCTGTGAAAACATTCCTCAGAAAAAAGGGTTTGCTACAAAAGATAAGATTCTATCCTAGCAAACTCTGTGGAAAAATACAAGCCATGAGCTGAACATGAGTAATTCTAAAGGTTTGATTGGTTTGAATTATACGCCCAGTGATGAACTAACTTTCACTTTACAGTATATAAGCACCACAGTAGCAGAGATGGGGGGTCCCACGAGCGAGAGCGTGCACGCGCGAGCGCGCTTCCAGCGCGCTTCCAGAGGACCACAGATGTATTAACCCATTGTGTTATTCTGTAAAGACCTGGAGCTGACACAATAAAGACAAAGTGTTTTAACCATTCGAATTGAATTGAAGAGTATCTTTGATCTACCTCCTTGACCACGAAAAGCAATATTTTGATTGCTAACAAAATGGTGACCCCGACGTGGAGGAGGGAGATGATCTTGGATCAATCCAAAAGAAAAGAAATTGCTGGTTTAATCTCTTGGACATTCTGAGGCCTCAAAAAGATAAGGTAAGCAGAACCTTTATATCATAAAATCTGCATAGGATTTAGAGAATGTCTGAGAAATATAACTGACTATTTCCAAAATTTTAGATATAAAACTGATTTGTGAAAACTAAATTTGTCAGAACTAATATAAATGTATTAAGGTGTATTCCATGACCCAACTTGACAAAGAATAAGGATAAAAAGTGCAGGGAAGACACAGAATAAAATATTCTTTGGTTGTGTGTAATTAAAAATTTGCGGGTCCATTATTTGTGGGACCTATGTATTGAGATACTAAGTGCGTAGTCTTTTGGAAACGAATTCAGCCTTAGGATTCTGAGCCAGTATCAAAAGTTACATAGTGATGCGACGCATATGCACCTCGGAAACTAAATACGCAAATTACTGTGGTATACATTGATCTAGTGATATCAATGTAAGGTCCGTCGAACCAAATAGTCGACATTAAATGGGTGAGATAGATAGAGAGGCGCTAAATCCACAAGTGAAAACATACAAAAGGACTTGATTCATGGAATACAGTTTTGATTCATAAACAGGTCTTTGAGTTTTTTATTTTTTATTTTTTTTATCTGTTGTATATCTGCTGTATTAAAATGATAAAAGGGGATAAACAAAATTGTAGGTGTCATTGTAAGCCTTCGTGATACTGATTCAGTGAAAATATTTTCTGATAATGCAGACGTGCATTGAGAAAATTAAAGGAGTAACTGAATGCAGCTGATCACAGCCAATGACTGCAATATAACTGATATTTGGTGAATACATTAAGGGAAATAAGGTTGTGTTAATTTAATGAGAACTGTTAAATTGTGGGTCCTAATCAAACATATCAAGTAAAAAGTAGAAATTAAAATCTAAGTAATAAATAACGTTTTACGGAATAAAATAAAATGCCTACTACAGTAGAAGTATTGCGTAAACTATGGGACAATCTGAGCACAAAATTATGTGCCCAGGAATTGAAAAAACGTCGTGATAAATGGACTAAATATTTAGCCGAGTGGAATAAATTGGGATGGTTCCCCGAGCCAGACAAACCATTTTTGTCTGAGAAAAAGTGTGGGTTGTGTGAGTGCTGGCCAGAGAATGAATGTGTGTCGACACAAGTATGAGAAAAAGCGCTGTGTGTGGGTTGTGTATGAGCTGTGTTGTGTTTATGTTAAATCAGCTGAGTAGGTTAAAAAGAAAAAACCTGTAAATTGTTTGACCCAAAATAATGTGATTTAAAAAGTGAATGGGAAGCCCAACTCATGGTATATTGTGATAAAGTGGGATTCTGATTGAACAAATTATAGTGTCCTGTTGATCGTGGACAGCCAAAAACCGATAGCGGAGAGACTGGAAGAACAGACAGGTAAACGGTGCACGCATGAAGGCGTCCAAATACTTTTGGCTTGTTGAGTTGTAGCCTTCGTAATGAAGTGAGCAGTTATTAAGTGGGTAGAAGGCACAGTATTGGTGAATTTATAAAGGAAAACTAAAAATACTTGCAGTGCTTTGAACCCTTTACACCTTGAGTGAAATAAGCAGTTTATTTTGTTAAAATTGATTTGATCCCGTAGCTTTAGTTTTGCAGTGTGTGTAAACTGACTACCAGAATTACCGTAATAGCTCATGTAGGAGAAAACTTAAGAAAAAGAGTTAAATTATGTGCCCAATTATTATTCTATGTCTCCGGAGCTATACTACAATGTATGATATATTTGCAATAGTTTGTGTTATAATCTCAGTGTACTATAAGATTTGTGAAACTTATGATCAGACGCATCGTAATGAAGACCCGCCTGGGAAAGTGTAAAGTGTTGTGCAGAAAAGTGTGGAAGATCTTAATCAGAGTTTACGGTTGATTAAGTTTATGGTTAGTACAGATAGATAAGTGGAAGTTATATGCAAGGGAAACTTGCATAGGATTGTGACAGAAAGTGATAGAAGGACATAGAAGGAAGTGAAAGTGTAATTCAATTTGCGTTATTAGTTAATTTGTTATTACATTACATATATATTATATGATATTATACATATATGCAGTTTATTTTCATGGAAAATTCTGAGCGCACTGATTTGTAATTGGTACTGACTGGCTTGGAGTTATGTGCTACTCAGTTCTCTATTTTCAGGTAGTGATTCGATTTAGTTGCAGACGTATTGTGGGGCAAAACAGCCTGTTGCAGTTTATTGTGCTCAAATAACATAGGCTACTGGCTACAGCGAATTCGCTGTGGAGAAGGTTTTAGCCTATGGTTATAAATAAATAAAAACTAAGATTGATCTCAGCATGATAACCGAACCGTATTTTTGTCCTTCAAAGTGTTTGAAAGAGATAAATTGAGTAAAGGCTCATTTTGTAACAGACAAGATTGAAGAAAAAGGTCTGATTTACCAAATAAATTAATAAGTAAGTAATGCAGGCCAATGTACTGATTTTAAACCTCTGGTTAATGCAGATAATACACGCAGTTATAGTTATAGTTATACAGTTATAGCTTCATGCTAGTGAAGTATAATAAATCGAATAATCCTTTCACCGTCCTGTCGGGAGGGGTCAGGACCATTGCATTACACGTAATTCAAACTTTCTTCCAAAATAGACACAACATTCTAGAATCTGGTATAACGTAATTTATTATAAAAGGTTTAGCACAAATATACATACCCAGGCTGATCGGCTAAAACATACAAAACACTCAATCACACAGTCCAGTCTGAGTCCGTCAATTTCATGCTCACCCGCAAGACGTAAAAAAAGTCCGTTAATGACAGAAGCAAAACATAATAGCGCACCATGAATTTCAGCTGACATCTTGTGTGTTATTGCCCCCCCCCCCCCCATTTTTTTTGGGTGTTTCCATGGTCTGCAGAAGTCTCTGCCTGTCATAATTAAGCATTACATATGACCCTTATTTATATGGTAGTTTTGATGAAATGCTATGATTTAATCATATCAGAAACATCCTAGTCACGGTTTGACAATAGTAGTTCAATTTACATAGTTTTTACACCAATGTTTGTAAAGATAGAAGATAAATGTTTTATTTGGATTTAATAAACTCTGTCAGTTTCTCGGACTGCACACACACATACATTTTCAAGGATGTTCTTTTCGACGGTCGGGCCCCGAGGAATTTGTAGGGAGTAGTTCATGCTTATCTCTTCAGACGGGCTAGGACAATTTAATTGTCTATGTGTGTGTGTGTGTGTGTGTGTGAATGAATGCCTAAATTATGAGATAACTAAACCTCGCCCTGGGAAATTTTGAGGAGTGTGTTTGCGGTGTGGCTGTTTCAATTTCCCTGCGTGTGGGTGTGTGTATATGTCCTTGAGTTGCAGGTGTCGAGATGAGCTCATATTGGGTGCCTGGCGTGGGACCATTGTACATTGAGCACACTTCGATACAAATAATGAGCTGATTTTGTGCGTGGTTGTCTGCCCTTGGGTCTGAGGCCTTGTGCTGCTATTGTGCACATATGGGCTTTTTTGTGCAATTCATGCTACCACAGAAAAACATGTTCATGTTGACACTACATTTTGATATAGTTGGTCCTACAGTATGATATATAATTGTATATAGGTAATGAATAATCTATAATTTGTCACAACAGCTGAACTCTAATACGGGGTTGTTGCACAATGAGGGTCACGGTGTGAGTTGCCATGATAACGTGATGGTAATTTATTTCTAGCAGGGAGGTCGGGCCGAGCACCGATTTCAACTACAAGGTGTTTATTACATTTTCCATCGTGAGATATCGGGATTCTTAGGTAGGAAAAAATAATAAATTGATAAACGTTGGCATTAACCACAAACATTTGCGGGTAAGTTCATTTTGAATATTTTTATGTTTTTAATGTATATTTATCACTAAAGGTGATAAAAGGAGGGAGAGGGTTTACAAAAAAGAAAGCGCATCTGAATTTGATTTATCAAAGTAAAAATTAATGTTATTCATCAGTATGACTTCAGTGTTATTATTACACTGATACATCAGTGACCGGTGGGTGCTCAATCATGGAAAGTTGGTTGCTGACCGATACTGTTGCCAATAACATGCTAGCGAGGTTGATTCGATGTTTCCTTGCTGCCTGGAATGTGGTTAGTGTGCCTCAGAAGTGAAAGTAGATATTAGTGTTTAAGCAAAATGTTACAATTCGTTTTGAATGCCATTCTCTGCATGTACGAGTAGATTTCATGCAGAGAGAGGGTCTGCGTTGCCCGCTTTGAATTTAACTTTTCAGTCTTTCAGGGAAAGGGGACTTGTTTGGTGGCCAGAGAAGAGAATGGAATAGAACAGGATAGAATAACTTATTTTCCCATGAGGGAACTTTAGTTGTAGTTTCCAGCAGCCAAGACATAGAAAGTGAGACAGTGTTTTAGTGTGATTTAACCGAGTATATGTATATATTGTATAACAACAACACTGTCAGGAACGACCAGGAACTCATTCTTTAACCAGTGTAGTGGGCATGCGCGAGCGTGTCTTAGTGATGTGCAGTACGTGAACGAACGAATCTTTTTGAACGAATCTTTAAAGTGAATTGAGTGTACCGGATCATCACTCAATGATTCGTTCATATGCTTGAGTGCGCATCAGCGGTCAGGAACTGTAGTGAACTGTACTGACCACAGACTACCCCTAGTTAATGAAAGTCTGCCCGTTATTAAACCATTTCAAATAATGATATTGATTAAATAAAGCACATTTTTGTTTTCTTTTGTATCGAAATAGCACAATAAATGTAGGCTATTTTAAGGAGGCCATGCTATAACCATGTTTTATATAGGCGGCGCTATAAAGGACCAAGTGAAAATAATTGAGCAACAGCGGAGTATTGAAACAATGTTTAAGCGAAGATGAGAAGTGGAAACTTTACAGTTTAAGCTGGGGGAAGTGGAGGGCAAGGCCACCTTCCCAATGTTTGTGTTTTTTGTTCGGTTGCAGATAAATAATTAGTTTAATTTACATCCTAAGTTGTGTGGTTTTGTTTTGTGTTTAATTGTTTGATTTTGTCTAAAAACCATCAAAGTGAAACCCGGCAATGCGATCTCTCCTAAGGGTTTGTCAGTTTAGATGCACAACCAAAACAAAGATAAATAAATAAACTGAACAGACAAATAAATCCTACGATGCCCCGTATGTGAAAATGTACCCTAAGTGAAGGGAAAAGACTAATAAAGAGTTCTTCTCTGTTTCCAGCAGGAACTGGGTGGCGGCTCTCAAGCAGCTCTACTGACAATGAGAGCTGAACTAGGCCCCACTAATATTGCTAATTTCTCCCCTTTTTTGAATTTATGACAGGAACTCCAATGATAATTCCAGGGACGAATTATCACTGCTGTGAAGAATTACAGGGGATTGGAGATGAGATGACAAAGTACTGTGTGACTAACTGAAATTGTCAGGTTTCTCTGCAGATATTGGGCCCAAGAAGACAGAAGCACACAACCTCGAGCAACTAATAAACAGATAACACACACAGAGCAAAGTGTGATTAAGGATGCGCATGGGCAGGACCATTGTGCAAAGGGGGAAGTGTATGATTGTGGGGAAGTGGTGATGTATAATAATTTGGAAAGTATCTGTTTTTCCCCAATAGGGCACAATCGGCCATAGGAGGGCCCATGCCGTTTGTATGAGGTCCGTACAATGGACCCCCGCTTGAACAGCTCAAGAGGGAACTAGCGAACTATGTGTAACACTTAACCAGAATGTGCAAGATTATTTTCCAACAGGGCATTGGGTGTATATTAAAGTAACACTAACACTAACACTGAATATACACACACACGAAGAAAGAATTACACAACCAGGAGCTATGTGCTCCCTCATCAATGGCAGATAGAGAGAATACACACACATAGATGCATTACATAATCTGCCAAAGAAAGACCGTGGCTGAGTGATGTGCTAGTAACCTCTCCTCTGTCCATTGGTCCGACGTTGAGGCTACTTGGACCAAAGAAGAAGAAGCCAACATAATTTTGCGGGAAAAGTATCGTATGTTAGTCGAGTAAATGTTTTGTACTACCATTACTGAGTGAACCATGTGATGAGCACACTATGCCTATGCCAACCGTGTGGGAGATACCAGAACCTCCCTACACCCCCAACTGCCCGAGGAGAAACCCCTATGTAACTATATTGTGATAAAATGTTTAGAAAAAGCTGCCAATGCACTGTTGCCAAAATGCTAGGATTTTCTTTCCTCTTGATAGAAGTGTAAAAAGTAAAATGTATTAAAAATGAAGGAGTATCGCTTAAGATGGATATCGGACAGAGACATGTCCTCACCAGCAGCAGACTCAGTCTAGAGTTCTGTGGTTTTGCCTATGAGGTTTTCCTGGTGATTAAGTAAGAGCTCTGACATCATTGCTTACCGCTGTGCCAGTATTATAACCCTGATAGTTAGAGTAAATAAAATTAAGAAAACTGGGTTTGCAATGTGTACCTGCTTTAGGTATGGAGTGAAGATATCACCCATACAAGCTTGAATTACCGCTGTATAGTGTTGATCCCTTGGGATCAAAGGAGGGAATTGTGGGATTCTGACATTTAATCCTATAAAAATACAGGTTGTAAATAGAATATATAAACTTGTCTGTGGTAGTGGAGTTTAGAATGGGTGACCTTGGGCCTGTGTTATGAGAGTTCTGAGAAGGGGGGCTGTAGAAGATGTCCTGTGAAAACATTCCTCAGAAAAAAGGGTTTGCTACAAAAGATAAGATTCTATCCTAGCAAACTCTGTGGAAAAATACAAGCCATGAGCTGAACATGAGTAATTCTAAAGGTTTGATTGGTTTGAATTATACGCCCAGTGATGAACTAACTTTCACTTTACAGTATATAAGCACCACAGTAGCAGAGATGGGGGGTCCCACGAGCGAGAGCGTGCACGCGCGAGCGCGCTTCCAGCGCGCTTCCAGAGGACCACAGATGTATTAACCCATTGTGTTATTCTGTAAAGACCTGGAGCTGACACAATAAAGACAAAGTGTTTTAACCATTCAAATTGAATTGAAGAGTATCTTTGATCTACCTCCTTGACCACGAAAAGCAATATTTTGATTGCTAACAATATCTAGCCGGTAACGCTCAGCCTCTTCCACCAGCTCCGGCTCTTTCCCCGGCGGGGCCCCGGTAACCCTCCGGGCTGGGTACACTTCCTCTTTTTTTTATCCATCATGAAGGGTCTTTTGAACCGTTCTTTGTCTGACCCTTCGCCTTGGACCAGTCTGCCATGGGTGGCCCTACCAGGGGCCAAAATGCCCCGGACAGCATAGCTCCTAGGGTCCCTAGGGCACTCAAACTCCTCCACCACGATAAGGTGACGGTTCAAGGAGGAGATATTTATGCAGTGCATATGCAAATTGATCATACAGTATGGTGATCATAATATATCTGGTGATCAGTACATGATCCACTTTTATACAATGAGACAATATTTCTTTAATTCAAAATGTCTTCTGAACAGCATTCCAGTGCAGATCACATTTCTGTAGACAAGATGCTTTTGAGCAGCAAGAATTAAGCACAGCAGGATGGCCTATGAACATGAAACATGGTTCTTTAAACAATATATTTTCTCCATTGACTGTAATGTAAATTATATCAGAGAATTTTTGCATAAACTATGACACTTTCTCTATGGTATTTGTAGTCCTCAACTCTGACTGCTCTATTTAAACAGAGTGTGATCTGCCCTCCCAGTGAAAAGGAGTTCAGCAAACTCTGAGCTCTTCCTTCTACATTTCTACAGAGACTTTCACCATGACTCTTATAACCAGCCTGCTTCTGATCTCAGTGTTCTTTACAAGTATGATTTAATTGTTATTCATTACATTTTTGCTAAAATTATATCTGTGAGGTTGTGCATTGTGAGTCTTTCTTAATTTTACAGGTGTTAAATGTCAGATACTGACTGAGTCTGAACCAGCAGTTAAAAAACCTGGAGAATCCCACAAACTGACCTGTACAGCCTCTGGGTTCACATTCAGCAGCTATGGGATGGGCTGGATCAGACAGGCTCCTGGGAAGGGACTTGAGTGGTTGGCATATCACTATACCAGCTCTAATGTGCACTACGCCCAGGCTGTTCAGGGAAGATTCACCATCTCCAGAGACAACAGCAAGAACCAGCTGTATTTACAGATGAACAGCCTGACAGCTGAAGACACTGCTGTGTATTACTGTGCCAGAGACTCACAGTGAGATAATTATGAATTAATGAAATAACAATTAATTCATAAATTCATTAAAAAAACAATTAAAAAAACATGTATCTTGGTCCCTATAGTTTATTGTATACACATTACTACATCAGTAACTAAATGACCAGCAGAATGTACCCATAAGCTTTACATATCGATCAGATTGTCATCCAATTTAGGTGAAAAAGATCTTAAATTTCTTTCATCAACAGTTCCCATTGTGCTCTCATTAATACACTTTAATGAGTTTATGAGCAGTTATGGTGTTATGCACCATGTAGTATGCTTCATACATACGTACCTTATTTAGTCCATGATAGAAAGTGTCATCCATATTGTTATCGGTTTATTGTTAGCATTTGAAGCTGAGTGTTCTCTGTATTGTCAGTGAAATAAAGGAGGACCTGGCAATCTAAATTATGTAAATTAAAATTAAAATCACATTATCGCTACAGAAACAAAAAAACAAGACACATAACTATATGTCCAGTATGCAATCAATTAAGAAATACTGTATAAACCGATTGACTGAGGTCACCTGAGTTTTTTAATGCGTGCACAAACATACATTATAATGTACTATCATATGCATTTGCTTTTACTGGTATATTTGTTTTACCAGGATAATCTACACCAAATAGGACAAGGAACATGTTCGCTGGTGAATTTTCATGTATTTATTTTTGTTTTGTGATCTAAAAGGAATGTGTGTAAATGTCTGATTCATAACTTCATAGCCAGTGAGAAACGGGGTCAGTGGTAACCATTGTGGCAAGGCATAGAATTTTTACTGTCCAACAGTGTCAAAAAAATGTTAGCCCAGGGCTTAGGGGTAAAGTGTGAATCCTTAGCCCAGGGCTAATGCTTAGCTCAGGATTAACAAATGCTTGTGTGAACACAGGCTGAGCTAGCCCTGGGTTATTCTTAGCCTGGAGCAAAGGATAACCCAGAGCTTACTACAGTGCAGTGTGAAAAGGCCTAAAGTAAAGGAACTAAGGTACTGAGGTCCATATGTTTTTACTACTTTTTTTGTGATACACAATATAAAGTGTGAACCATTTAATAACCTTGTAATATTTTAATGGTAAGTTTTATATAGTGTAAACTTTTGTATTCATTTATTAATGAAGTAAAGGAGGATCACTCCAATGACTGTATATGTAAACGAACACTTAATCACTTTAAACGAATTAAAGGTCCAGATACAACCAGATACAAAGATATATGACAAGACAGAATCCCAGTGCATTTTCATGCATTTGTAGCAATCTCAATGTAATGTGCTACATTGTGCTGATATTAAAATCATAACATTGTGACAAATTCATTCTGAATTTAATAAATAAGTATTATTATCCAGGAGGGGGCAGCAGTGTTCCAATAATGACCCTCTGAATTTATCTGGTTTTTCTCCTTCATCCAACCCTCAGAGTTTTAAACAAATTCAGTCCAGAGTATTTCCTATAAAAGACACTGAGAATTCTCCTCCCAACACAGGAGCATCACCTGTTAGACAGAGAGGGAGATCTGTGTGAGACAGGCAGGCAGGTTCTCTGCATCTCTGCTGATGGTGCTGGCAGCTGCATCCTGTGAGATTCTGTTTGTGTCCAACTGTGTAAAACCAGAGACCCCTCCCCCCCCCACCCCCACCCCCACCATTAAAAATAAATGAGTAAATAAATACAATAGTAGGCTTCTGCCTACTACCACACAGTCTTGGATTTTTTATGTGTTGAGCTAATATGTTGTGACATTCATCATTTTTTTGTGTTTAAAGTGTCCATTCAGAAATGACAGGAATAGTTTTCTAAAGTTCACTGTGACCTTCAACTTCAGTCATTACAATAGAAATGTAAATGCATCATAAAACCAATATTGGATTCTTGGTTCAGTTAGACCTGAGTCAGTTATTTGAAATATTGCAAGCCCTAATATTGTATAATAACATATAATGTACCAAATTTACACAATTAAAATTAGAGTGAAGTACAGATTTCCAACAATTTGAAAAGTGATATTGATGTTCATCCACATTCAGTGCAAAATTCTTTGTTTATATCATTGTTTATTGTGTTTAATGCATTTTAATTGATATTAAATTTTTATATTATTTGGAGTTAAAGCATTTCAATAATGTGAAATTATGTATGAAAAAGAAAACTGAAACTTGACTTAGTTTCTTCATTGCATGATAATTTTAAATGCACATATTTTACAAAACTGCTTCATAAAAAAAATATGTCCAGACAAAAAACATTTTCTGTCATAAAATGTATCCAAAATGTAATATTTGTTGAAAATACTAAGCATTATATATGTTCAAGATCTAAGCATTTATATAAACACTACACTTGTACAGTTGAATGGGAATTCTCATGAGAGGCAGTTATGTAAATCTTACACGCCCCCTTGTTCTATAAAATACAGAAATTGCACTGGGTTCGACAGGCTCCTAACAAAGGCCTGCAATGGGTTGGATACTACAGCAGATCTTCTGACAGTCGTTTCAAAGTAACAGAAGATTCAGACAACAGCATTGCGTACTTAGACATCACAGATCTTCAGTCCTCAGGCACGGCTGTGTATTACTGTGCCTGACAGCCATAGTGAGAGAGTTTACGGCCCTGCTGTACAAAAACCCTCCACAGATGATTGAACAGGCAATATGTGAACAGCTGTGCTGTGTGGCCTCATTTCATCACACTAAAGATGTTTCCTGATATTCGTTTTGTCCTGTATTTCTAACATAAAGCTACATCACAAATTTATATTACAGAATTATACAAGGACGATTACATTTATTTAATAAAAACAATAAATACAGGAAATGCAACCTAATTATACATTCAATTATTATCTCTTATTTGAGATCACAGCAGTTTCTAAATTAGCAATAACTTGAAAAACAAGTGAAAGTTTGTACAAAAAAGTCACCAATGACCAAAAATCTTTAACTTGATCACACAACAGGGAACTAGATTTAGGAAAGGGAATATGTTTCGTAACCAATGTACGAATTTGAAAAGGAAAAAAAAAGAAAAACTTTTTTAATGAGGTGCTGACCTAAGGGCAAATTAGCAACACCAGTGATTCTTTGCAAAACACTTACAATGATATTTAAACTAAAATTAGTTGACTATCTGGATAAAGGTACTGCTGTATGATCTACAGCTCTGACTGCAGAGTGTGATCTGCCCTCTCAGTGAGGAGGAGTTCATGCAAACTCTGAGCTCTTCCTTCTACATTTACCTCTCTGCACTGAGGGAGGAGGGACTGTTGTTGGAGACTGACTGTAGGACTATCATCACAGACTGCAGTCAAAGACTTTCATCATGACTGTTATAACCAGCCTGCTTCTGATCTCAGTATTCTTTACAAGTATGATTTCATTAATTGACCATTCATTTTGTTTTGAATGTCATGTTATTTTGTGAGGTTGTGGATTGTGAGTACTAATACTTTCTTAATTCTACAGGTGTTAAATGTCAGACACTGACTGAGTCTGAACCAGCAGTTAAAAAGCCTGGAGAATCCCACAAACTGACCTGTACAGCCTCTGGGTTCACATTCAGAAGCTATGCTATACACTGGATCAGACAGGCTCCTGGGAAGGGACTGGAGTGGGTTGCCTATATTAGTACATCTAGTTCACCCATCTACTATTCCCAGTCTGTTCAGGGAAGATTCATTATATCCAGAGACGACTCCAACAGCAAGATGTACCTGCAGATGAACAGCCTGACAGCTGAAGACACTGCTGTGTATTACTGTGCCAGAGACTCACAGTGAGAGTAGACAAGCCTGAGCCCTGACAATAACTCTCCACATTAAACTGTTACCACATCAGGCCTTAGGAAATTCATTAGGTTTATATTGCCCCTACAGCATGTATGTTTTTAAAAGTTAACTTGTTCAGTTTGTTTCTGTGGGGAAGAAACATTATTAATTTAGATCGATATACAATACATAATTAGTTTTGAACGAAACATCTACTCTATGGATTATGCTCATTCTTTACTGCCATTAAATAAACAATTAATTAATTAATTGAAAAAATAGCACAGTAATGAGTTCAAGAAAACAACTGGAACAGTGTTTTACGTTGTTACTTGAGTGATGTTCTTCAAAAGGTACAATCAAACTAAATAAAAACAGCCAAACTGCCATTTGATTAAACTGTATTATATTAATAAATACCAGGTAGTTCAGCCCACTGTCTCCTTATGTTGTGAGTTGAACTCTCTCTTTCTCTCCGACACCTTAACAATGCAAAGACTGTGATTGATCACATGGCTTTAAAGTCACCTCCTGTATTAGTTGTGATTGTAACATACAAACAATTTTAATTCACAATTCAGGCATCTAGCCGATGCTCTTATCCAGAGTGACTTACAATTCATGCACAAAGAAAAGGCCAAGATTGATTCATCACCAACATCCCAAGCAGCAAGTGAGAGTGCAATGGTCAGGCCATAACAAGGGATTTTTTTAGGAGGGGGTACAGGATAGATAGGAGAAGAGGTGTAAGAGGGGGATGGGAATCAGGGTGGAAGGGGAGGGTATTTCCTGGACAGATGGGTCTCCAGGTTTTGCCGGAAGGTAGAGAAGAACGTTGGTTTCATGGCTGAGGTGGGCAGGTCATTCCTCCATTGGAGCGCCAGTAGGGAGAAGAGTTGAGACCAGGAGGAGCGATGACCAGGTCATTGCAGGGAGCATACATTTTAAGAAATGAGGTGCAGCTTCAAATACAACAAAAACAACACGTAACATGGCCGTGCAAAGGGTGGGGCCTCAGACGACACCTCCACAATGCGGTTGGAAAATAGTATTGAGGATATTTTTTGCGTACTGCACATCGCCTGCTAAACAGTGCACATTAAACAGCACACTTCTGCCAGTGCACTGCACGCAGGAGACAGGGCGCAGTAGATAAAGCTCTGATTCAGACACAGTCCAGGACCTGGGCAGCTTCCCTAAGCAGCGACAATCTGATCAATCTAATCAGGATCGTATTATGGTAGAAATGTGGGCCATGTTACAGAGCTGACTGACTAGAGTTAACTCAGGTGTCGTGTTCATTCTAAAACAGTAAAGGTGGAAGCAGTCTGCTGTTTATATTTCTGCTCCAGGAGGGGGCAGCAGTGCTCCTATAATGGATGTTCATACTCTCTGAATTTATCTTGTTTTTCTCCTTCCTCCAATCCCAAGAGATTTAAACAAATTCAGTCCAGAGTATTTCCTATAAAAGCCACTGAGAATTCTCCTCCCAACACAGGAGCATCACCTGTAAGACAGAGAGGGAGATCTGTGTGTGACAATGAGAGCTATTGTAGCATTAGCAGTGTTGCTGGGAACTTTATCTTGTAAGTGAGCATACTATATTTCTCACAGTGTTACTTTTGAATGCAATTACATTAGCTGTTTTGTTAATGTTTGCTGTTTGTTTCAATAATTATATCACTTATTGATATATTTACAAATCTATCTTTTTTTTGTGTGTTCACAGATGGTCACTGTGTTGAACTCACACAGCCAGGCTCTATGGTTGTAAAACCAGGACAGTCTCTGACTATCTCCTGTAAAGTCTCTGGGTATTCCCTGACTGAGAGTGGCTATGGTACAGCCTGGATCCGACAACCTGCAGGGAAAGCACTGGAGTGGATTGGTGTTATATGGTGGGATGAAGACATATTTTATAAAAACTCATTGAAGAGCAAGTTCAGCATCTCCAGAGACACCTCCAGCAGCTCAGTGTCTTTACAAGGGAGCAGCCTGCAGACTGGAGACACAGCTGTGTATTACTGTGCCCGACAGTCACAGTGAGAGAAAGTCATGTGGGACTGATACAAAAACCGCTTCACACTTCACTTCACACTGGCAGCAATTTGATACAGAAAGCAACACTACTGACATATAAATTCATTGTAGACCAAATTATTAACCTCACATCCAAAATTTTATACCTTTATATCTATTTTTATATATTTTCTCGATTCAATGTATTTTTCACAACAAATAAATACCAATTGTTTTTTTTGTGGGGTGTTAAGGCCAGAGTTCTCTGTAAAGCGTATTGTGACAATTGTTCGTGAAATGTGCTATCTAAATACATTTTGATTTGATTTGTACTGAGTACTGGGGAGCTCCTGGCTCCACTCTCCACACAACAAAAATGGTGATGTGCATTAAACACCCTAGGCCCTAGGGCAGGGGTAGGCAACCCTGGTCCTGGAGAGCCGCAGGGTCTGCTGGTTTTTGTTGTTACTCACCACTTAATTGGTCAATTAGAGCAGTTGATTACACAGTTAACTCACCTCACCTGGTTTCTTTGGTCTAATTAGTTGCTGTGTTTAAGGTGAAAACAAAAACCAGCAGATCCTGCGGCTCTCCAGGACCAGGGTTGCCTACCCCTGCCCTAGGGTGTTTATATGAGACTGTGGCTGTTACGTTCGCCTCCACTCTTCTCGTTCAGCCTCCCTTTCGTACTCCTTGTTCTTCCCCTTTCCTCTCGTTCCGTGTCATGTTTTCATGTTCCATGTTTGTCGTCTGTGTTCGTGCAGGCTGGGCGTGGTTTCCCCCTCGTTTTCCCATTTCCCCTCAGTATCTCCTATCCAATCACTTGTCTTCCCTGTTCGCATTCCACACTCACTCTCGTTACTCATTCCCCTCTCTTAATCTCCCAGCCAATCACTCGCCTTCCCTGCTTACATTCTCACGCTTCACCCATTTATCACTCGTTAGCCCCTCTATATATTCCCCTTTCTCTGTTTTTCTTGTTGCCAGTTCGTACTCTCGTATGTCTAGATTGTATATTGTTATCTGGTCTTAGTATTCTGTGTAAAGCCCGTTTGTTTACCTAACCTTGTCCAGTCTTGTCTCCCTGTTCCCGCCAGCCTGCTTGTCTGTTCCTGCCATCGCTCACCCAGCTCCCTCTGCCAGTACTCCCCGGCCTGTTCACCACTCCAGCCCCGCTCCCGCTCTGCTGCATTCTCCTTTCCCCTGCAAGCCCCAGTCCCGCTCCTTACCACTCCTTGTACTACTCTTGCCCTAAATAAAGTGCTCCTCTGAGCTTGTGTTGAGTGTCTCCGAGTCGTGCGTTTGGGTCCACCAGTGAAGGTATCAAAATAGTGGCATCATATAAAAACCTTAGGGTGTTACAGTTACATATACACGAGCAGTGTTAGATTTAAAGTGACATTTTTGCTGTGCAGCTGCAAATGCCAGGAAGCTTCTTGGGTTCATGATGAAAAATGATTCAATAATCAGCCATGGAAGAAAGACATGCAGCTGTACTTATGGATTATACTTTTAACTGCTGTATGATCTGAGCCCCGTCTACAGCTCTGCCTGCTCTATTTAAACAGTGTGTGATCTGCCCTCCCAGTGAGGAGGAGTTCATGCAAACTCTGAGCTTTTCCTTCTACATTTACCTCTCTGCACTGAGGGAGGAGGGTCTAGTGTTGTTGGAGACTGACTGTAGGACTATCATCACAGACTGCAGTCAAAGACTTTCATCATGACTGTTATAACCAGCCTGCTTCTGATCTCAGTATTCTTAACAAGTATGTTTGAATTGTCATTAATTTAATGTTTACTGAAATTGTATTTTTAAAGTTGGGAATTTTGAGTCCTAAGTCTTTTTTTTTATTTCACAGGTGTTAAATGTCAGACACTGACTGAGTCTGAACCAGCAGTTAAAAAGCCTGGAGAATCCCACAAACTGACCTGTACAGCCTCTGGGTTCACATTCAGCAGCTATGGGGTGAACTGGATCAGACAGGCTCCTGGGAAGGGACTTGAGTGGTTGGCATATCACTATACCAGCTCTAGTGTGCACTACGCCAAGGCTATTCAGGGAAGATTCACCATCTCCAGAGACAACAGCAAGAACCAGCTGTATTTACAGATGAACAGCCTGACAGCTGAAGACACTGCTGTGTATTACTGTGCCAGAGACTCACAGTGAGAGAGAATGAGGGGAGAGCCATACAAAAACCTCTTCCTTTTTATCACACACAGCTAGTGTATGGAACTGGATTCTATTAATTAATTAAATAACAATACATTTAAAAAACAATAGTTCTAATTTTGTTTCTGTATTTTATTGTATACACATTTCTACATAAGTAACTTTGAATGTAGAGTAACATCTACCCATAAACTTTACATACTGATCACATTGCAATGCAATCTTGACACTTTCATCAACAGTTTTATATGCTCTGGTTAATAAACATGCAGATATGATATGCACCCCCAATGATGTTGGTTCTGACTTATAAAGACCAAATTGGGGTGTACATAGTATAAAGTGTGACCCCGTATTTACCTTGTTTGCTTTTTGGGGGTTCCAATTTTTTGTACAATGTCTTTGTGACAGTTTTCTGTAAAATGCCCGATACAAATAAAATGTAATTGATTTGAATTGAGTTAACAGAAATGAGGACCTGGCAATATAAATTTTGCCATAGATTCCAATTAGAACATTTAAATAAACAGATTTACTGAGGTTAGCTGATTTTATTTTTATGGAAACACAAGCTTGCACAAAATATTTCCTCTTATTTGCATTTGGCTTTACATATTATTTATTACCAAGGATAATATTCCCCAAACAGGACAAGTAAGAAAGCACTCATATTAACTTTCATTCATTTTTTTTGTGATCTAAATGGAATGTACTACAGTGTGTAAAAATGATCATAACTTAATGCGCCTTATTCTGATACTATATAATAAATCAATAAACACCGTTAATGATCTAGAGCGCATCCATCTAATCAGATTTCTATATGTCCCAGGCGAGGATCGAACTTGCGACCTTTGACTCCCCACCGATGTTCCCCTAAAAATGGAAAATGTCCTGATTTTCAATAATTCACCGTGTTTTAAAAAAAAAATTCCTTCACAAAACACCAGACATGTGCACAAGAAGCCTAAACTCTTTCAATTTTTCTCTCTTCTCTTTTTCCCCCTCTTCTTTTCCCTTCTTTTTCCTCTTCCCCCTTCTCCCCCCTTCTTCCCTCCATTTTTTCTCCTTCCCCGTGCCACCAAGCCTATTGTTCCCCAGCCCGCTGAGAGCAATGCTGGTGGAAGCAGTCTGCTGTTTTTATTTATCCTCCAGGAGGGGGCAGTAGTGCTCTAATAATGCATGTTCTGACCCTCTGAATTTATCTGGTTTTTCACCTTCATCCAACCCCCAGAATTTTAAACAAATTCAGTTCCGAGTATTTATATAAAAGCCCCTGAGAATTCTCCTCCCAACACAGGAGCATCACCTGTAAGACAGAGAGGGAGATCTGTGTGTGACAATGGGAGCTATTGTAGCATTAGCAGTGTTGCTGGGAACTTTATCTTGTAAGTGAGCATGCAACATTTATATCTGTATTTTAATTAAAATGATTCTGTGAAATCTTTCAAGGTTTTACTTTTAAATAAAATAAAATATATAGTTTATATATTTTTGCTGTTTGTTTGCATAATAACATTGCTTACTGATATACTCACACATGTCTTTTATTTCTGTCTCTACAGATGGTCACTGTGTTGAACTCACACAGCCAGGCTCTATGGTTGTGAAACCAGGACAGTCTCTGACCATCTCCTGTAAAGTCTCATATTCACTGAGCAGCTATGAGACACACTGGATCCGACAGCCTGCAGGGAAAGCTCTGGAGTGGGTTGGAGTTATATACACGGGTGGAAGCACTGGTTATAAAGATTCACTAAAGAGCAAGTTCAGCATCTCCAGAGACACCTCCAGCAGCTCAGTGTCTTTACAAGGGAGCAGCCTGCAGACTGGAGACACAGCTGTGTATTACTGTGCCCGATACACACAGTGCAACAAAGCCACACCAGAGCTGTACAAAAACACATCATACTGAGAGTCACTGAACACAAACTGTGGAATTGTGGGAAGTTTGGGCATTTTCCTGTGTCTTAATACTGAGCAGCAGCATTCTCCATATCAGGTTATGTAATGAAATATTGGCTTAACAAAAGTGAAGAACTCTAAAGAAGCGGTTTTTATATAATAAGAATAAATGATTCATTACTTTAAATAACTTTTTAGAAACAAAACAATCGTCATTTCCAGTTCCAGTATTCCATTTAACAATGGTCTCACTGGTAATATTTACTAAAAATAAAAGTGGTCGCAACAGTCAACACACCATCACAACAGTCAACACTCATAATTATAAAAGATATATCATATTCAAAAACAGTATCTTAAATATGTTTATGTTTCAAGTAGCAATTGGCTGCAAAAAATGGGACATTATTTAAAAAAGTGATTTTAGGATGAGTCTGGTCTGCATCTCTGCTGATGGTGCTGGCAGCTGCATCCTGTGAGATTCTGTTTGTGTTAAACTGTGTAACCCCCCCCCACCACTACCATTACAAATAATTGAGTAAATAAATACAATAATAGGCTTCTGCATACTACCACACAGTCTTGGATTTTTAATGTGTTGAGCTAATATCTTGTGACATTCATCATTTTTTAAAGTGTCCATTCAGAAATGACAGGGAGAGTTTTCTAAAGTTCACTGTGACCTTCAACATCAGTAATTACAATATAAATGTTAATGCATCATAAAACCAATATTGCATCCGTGGGTCAGTCAGACCTGAGTCAAGCAATTATTTGAAATATTGTAAGCCCTAATATTGTATAATAACATATAATATACCAAATTGACACAATTTAAATTAGAGAGAAGTACAGATTTCCAACAATTTGAAAAGTGATATTGATGTTCATCCACATTCAGTGCAAAATTCTTCTTTTATATCATTGTTTATTGTGTTTAATAAATTTTAATTGATCTGTTTTCAATATAATTTTAATATAATTTGTAGTTAAAGCATTTCAATAATTAGGTATGAAAACAACAACTGAAACTTGAGTTAGTTTCTTTATTGCATGATCATTTTAAATGCACATATTTTACAAAACTGCTTTATGAAAATATGTCCAGACATTTTCGGTAATAAAATATATTCAAAATGTAATATTTGTCTAAAATTCTAATTATTATATATTTTCAAGATCAAAGCATTTATATAAACATATAAAATGTACACTTGTACCATTGAATGGGAATTTTCATGAGAGGCAGTTATGTAAATCTTACGCGCCCCCTTGTTCGATGAAACACAGAAATTGCAGCTAATCTTCGGTGATGAGCATTGCTGTTTACTTCCTGTTTTTTTTATTGCTGTAAATGAAATAAAATGGATGCCTTTGTATTCATCACAGCTTTGCTGTTTGCTTTTAAATGTAAGGACACGACTGAATTTATTTATTTTTTCTCCTGTCTCACAACACTTGATTGAGCGCTAGCTACTAAAACAGCAATCGCTAAAAAATTGTGTAAAATTGTGTTTCGTCCCCTTCTGCAGATGCTCATTGTGACATCACACTGACGGAGTCTGAGTCACAGATGAAGAAGCCTGGAGATTCTGTGAGGTTCTCCTGTAAAGTTACTGGATTCTCCCTCAGCAGCTACAGTGTGCACTGGGTTCGACAGGCTCCTAACAAAGGGCTGCAATGGGTTGGATACTTCAGCAGTTCTTCTGACAGTCGTTTCAAAGTAACAGAAGATACATCCAACAGTATTGTGTACTTAGACATCACAGATCTCCGGTCCTCAGACACGGCTGTGTATTACTGCGCCGAGAGCCACAGAGAGAGAGTTTAAGACCCTGCTGTACAAAAACCCTCCACAGATGATTTAACAGGCAATATGTGAACGGCTGTGCTGTGTGGCCTCAGTTCATCACACTAAACATATTTTCTGCTATTTGCTTTCTCCTGTATTTGCTTCCTCCAACATGAAGCTAAATCACACATTTATATTACAACATTATATATGGCCGATTAATTAAATTAAATTAAATAACAAATACAGGAAATGCAAACTAATTATGCATACAATGATTTCCTCTTATTTGAGGCCACTAAATGAGCATTAGCTCTAACAATAAGAGAAGGTTTGTAAAAAAACATCACCAACGACCAAAAATGTTTATCTTGATGACACAATGGGGATCTAGATTTAGGAAAGGGAGCATGCTTTTGTAACCAATGTGTACCTTAAAATATTCCTAACCTTTTTTTAATCCCCTCACCACAATGTATATCATGAACATCCTGGGGCAAATATTGTGTATGTGGTTTATTAATCTTGTTATTTAAATGGTAATAATATAATCAGTTTTACAAGTTTACTGACTTTTTATCAACCCATAAGCATTGTAATGTATCTAATTATTTGAGTGCAATGCTGGTGGAAGCAGCCTGCTGTTATATTTTTCCTCCAGAAGGGGGCAGCATTGCTCCTCATAATAACATCATATTGGCAAAACAACACAAGCGTTCCACACACAGGTTCCAACATTTAACACTGGATATCAGGATGTTTTCTGTAATATGTGTTCATATGCTGTCTGTGTTGCATATTGCCATTAGATTGACTTGTGATGTACTGAGTACTGGGGAGCTCCTGGCTCCACTCTCCACACAGCAAAAATGGTGATGTACATTTAACACCCCAGGGTGTTAAACATACATTAGCAGTGTTAAAGATACAGTGCCATTTTGGATTCACTATGAATAATAATGCAACAATCGCCAATGGAATAGAAACACACATCTGTACTGATGGATATTTCTTATAACTGCATTATGATCTGAACCCCATCCACAGTTCTGACTGCTCTATTTAAACAGAGTGTGATCTGCCCTCCCAGTGAGGAGGAGTTCATGCAAACTCTGAGCTCTTCCTTCTACATTTACCTCTCTGCACTGAGGGAGGAGGGTCTAGTGTTGTTAGAGACTGACTGTAGGACGATCATCACAGACTGCAGTCAGAGACTTTCATCATGACTGTTATAACCAGCCTACTTCTGATCTCAGTATTTTTTACAAGTATGTTTTAATTGTCAATTCATTTGACTTTTACTGAAATGTTATTTTGTGAGGTTGTGGATTGTGAGTACTAATACTTTCTTAATTTTACAGGTGTTAAATGTCAGACACTGACTGAGTCTGAACCAGCAGTTAAAAAGCCTGGAGAATCCCACAAACTGACCTGTACAGCCTCTGGGTTCACATTCAGCAGCTATGGGATGCACTGGATCAGACAGGCTCCTGGGAAGGGACTGGAGTGGGTTGCCTATATTGGCACATCTAGTTCACCCATCTACTATTCCCAGTCTGTTCAGGGAAGATTCATTATATCCAGAGACGACTCCAACAGCAAGATGTACCTGCAGATGAACAGCCTGACAGCTGAAGACACTGCTGTGTATTACTGTGCCAGAGGCTCACAGTGAGAGAAGTCAAGTCTGATCCCTGACAATAACTCTGTACATGAAACTGTTACCACATCAGGCTTTAGGGAATTAATTAGGTTTATATTGCCCCTACAGCATGTATGTTTTTGAAAGTTAACTTGTTCAGTTTGTGTCTGTGGGGAAGAAACATTATTCATTTAGATTGATAATGCACATAATTTGTTTTGAATTAAACATCTACTTCATGGATTATGCTCATTCTTTACTGCCATTAAAAATGAATAAATAAACAATAAATAAATGAATTGAAAAAATAGCACAGTAATGAGTTAAAGAAAACAACTGGAACAGTGTTTTACGTTGTTACTTGAGTGATGTTCTTCAAAAGGTACAATCAAACTTCTAAATAAAAACAGCCAAACTGCCATTTGATTAAACTGTATTACATTAACCCCTTCAGACCTGAATTATGTTCCAGGGATGGGAAAAATACAACTATGCTTCTCCCACACCCTAAATGCAACCATAAATGAGATTCAATTAAAAATATTTTCATTACCGATTTTTAATTGTTCTTTTTTAGTAAATTCCAGTGGACGCTAGGTCTGATCAGTTGTAAAATATAAGATATACAATTTGATGGACTTTGTTTTGGACTTTATTGTTTTTTAAATATGCATTGGTGCATTAGCATTAGCTTGTTTTGCTTAGTGTCAGTATTTCCTCCATTTGGTAAAAACAATAAACAACTTAACATTCACTCAAAATTCACAAAACAAAGGCAAAATTTCCAGTGAAAAAATTTCTTTTTTTCTAAACATTCAGCTGATTCTCTGATTTTCCGCGGTCGTTGAACATGGAAGTATTTCCCCCTTTCTGTATTTTTAGAAAAAGATATTGAACAATTTGGGGGGTGCTGGTTAATTTTTGGACCCCCAAACCTATAAAGTTCTTGACACAAAATGTTCTTTTTGTGTCAAGAAGACACACTGTACACACTGTACTCATGTTCTGTGGGCATTGAAGCAGTTTCTTGGAACAAAAAGGTAGTGGACCTTGCACTGGTCACAGAAGACATGTGTTCTTCCAGTGCAGTGAGGCAATTTGCACCTGGTTGTCTCTTTTATGTCAGCTGTTCACAACAGAAAGATCAATGGCATGAGTTATCATCCAAAGAGGCCACTTTCTAGATTTGATGTCCATTCTGTATAGACTGATCAGCTGGTCAAGCTTGTCCACCCCACCCATAGACTGGTTGTACTTCTGAACAACCTTGGGACGCTTGATTCACACAAAGGTTCTCCCACCTCTTCACTTCTCCCACCTCCTCACTTCTCCCACCTCCTCACTACGTCCTCCTCTACAACACCAACAAAGTTGGAGGCCGTGACCACTGCACGGTTATCATACCACTTTGTTTGTACAACTTTTCCATCCCTACTTCTGATCTCATCATGGTTCCCTCTGACTTTTGCCATTTCTTTATCACTGAACAATGGTGGATTGGTAAAACGGCACACCCTGGCTGTTCCAGCTGCATAGATTCTCTTCTCTGCAAGGACCTCAAGCACATTGTATGTTGTAAAATAATTGTCAAAAAAGAGTTTGTGGTTTGGATTCTGCACCCTTCGACACAGGTGAGTGTCCACTGCAGCACCATGCTCTAGGGTGGACTTTTCCCTCTCTGAGAGCTCTGTGGTGGCACCTTGGTAGATGAAAAAGTCATACACCAAGCCACTTCTGCCGCAAAGAAAGAACACCTTGATCCCCCACGGCTCTGGTTTCCCTTTGACATAAAGACAGGCGATCTTCCCTCTGAAAGGCACAATTTGTTCACCATGCAGAGCTCCTCTTCCATAATGAGTGCAAGACAAC